>JAVKPL010005555.1:0-105216 GCA_032173675.1 Gastrolobium villosum
TTCTTGCTCACAAACAATTATGGTGATTTGGTGAAGAAAACTTAGAAAAAGTATCTGGGGTTCTCACTCAGGAGGAAGGGGGCGACAAGGTGAGGAACATAAGGCAGCTGCCGAGTATCATGTAGGAATGTTTACTAATCTGGTCTAGGTTAATGTGCCATCATATTTATAGGTGCACTTAACTTAATCCGCCAGTATTAGTTCTAATAGCTCCGCTAATCATTTTACTACCAAACTTTATATTCTGAATCGAGCCATTTTTCTAGGAATTATCATATTTTTATTATAATTTTCGCAACACCTTGCCGATATGCGTTTTATACGTAGCCGATATTAGTTCTGCTATCAAAGCTCATTATTCATACTCCAAACTTGGTATTCCATACCTAGATATTTTTCTAGGAATATTTATATTTCATTATAATTTTTTGGGATACTTCACCGGTAAGCATTTATACCGCGAAGCAGAACCGGTATCTGCACTTTTCATCCGAAAAAAGACTTTAATCATTATTCCACTTTCCAAATAATTATCTTACCACAATTATGTATAATCTTTATCAAACCTTCGGCATAGATAATCTTATTTAATTAATTACTAGCGGTGCAGGTTGTTACATAGTACATCAGAAATTATATTATTTAATTATTTGCTAATAAATTCTGAACTATCACTCAAAAATAATTCTATTCTTTATATGAAGAAAAATATAATTCTCTTAATGAGATGTTCGTTTTTAAAAGTCATCCCTTTTTTTTTGGTTCCTAACATTCAGAATTAAATCCTTATTTTTACATGACCCTCTTCTTGTGAGATTTTCAATTATAGAATGCACATCTAAAGTTCAAGTTATCCAATTGGCTGTTCGAATCATTTGCTATATAACGAATGAATGAAAATCTACACCACTTTGGAGGACACATGGGTGGCTCTTTCTTGAGTTAATGAATAAGTTGCAAGTTGACCCCTTCACTGCCAAATTGCTGAATTTTATTGCACGTGGGGATAGGGTTAATTAGTCGAGGAAAGGACTCACATCATAGATAGTGCCAACCTTTTCTTAGCTTAGTAAGATTCTTAATGGAAAAAGATGAACTACAAAACAAGAACGACACGTAGTTCCCATGCAAGTGTGACTGTGTTGTGAATGTAAAGGCACACTACCGAGCCCACAGAATGATTTGGGTGGCTAGGCTTTGTCAAAGTCGGACTATGTGGCAATCCAAATGTCAAATTCGGAACTATTCTCATTGGTTTGGCATCCTATAGAAAACTCTATAAAAGGTACTCTCCCCGCCTAAAAACGTGTTTTGAGTGGATCTTCGAACTATTAAAAACTAATACGTAAATGTTCCATTATCTTTCGAAAAGAATAGGTTGTTTTTATTAGAAACATTGTACAAAGGCTGCGAATATATAATATACATGGAGTTGGATCCTGCTACGTTACATTCATGAACATTGCACGAGTCCAAGTCAACGACATTTTCTAGTCATGGCGTCTTGTAAAATCATATATAAATCTTTTCATATGTTAATGTAGAAAATCATACTTTTTATCAGATATAATAACCTTGTGATGGTTATTAGATTGTTTTCTTCCCCCATTTTTGTTATTATTGTAAGGTATGAAAACAAAGAGGAAGAAGAAGAAATCTGTAATCTGTGTATATTATCAAATGAATCTTGAAGTCTAAAATATTACAGGTAGGTGTATATATATTGAATACATCTACACTCTAAAGGAGGCTTTTTGACCACTATAGCTTTTTTTAATAATTGATTATCAAATTTACCATATTTATAAACTATTTCAAAAATTTAACCTCTTCAAAAAACATAACACCAATCTGTCCCTGTTTGACCGTTGACCATAAAGCCTACCTGGGTACACCCCTCCTTATCCGGGTATATTTTGAAATTTTTTACCTATCCGGGTACACTCCTCCCTACCCGGGTACATTTCTTGAATCTGAAAAAATATTTGAATTATTTACCCGAACTTATAAATGTACCGGGTAAATAATCATACCCTTTCACATATTGTCTGTTTAGTATTTTTTTGTTTTGTCCCTGTACCGAAGAATGTGTAGCTTTTGTTTGGATCAATTGTTTGTCTCTTCGTCGTCTTGATTTTCTGGGAGACACTGTAACGGGCCGCAACAAAAGCCCAATAAACTCAGTTGACAATAGCCCACGTAGGAAGAGGAAGCCCATCTATTTGTCTGACTATGTATTGGGTTAATGGATCCCAAAGCCTTTAAACATTTCAGCCCACTAGTTATTTTAGCCCACAAACTTCTATTTTGCAACCCTACTGTTTAAATAGTGCACGAGGACATGAGGAATGATATGGAATTATATTCAGAAAACTCTTTCTCTCTCAATTCTCCTTCCCTCTCTACATTCTTGTTATCTTACTCTCCCTACTCAGAAATCTGCTCCCACTACATTGGTGCTTTCATTGAGTTATGGCGGAAAATACTAGACTCCGCGAGCTCATCACCAGGTTCCTGATCTGGATCGTCTTGATCTCGTTTCTTTTAATCTGGATATGCCTGCATCTTGCTGGTTTGAATCGCTATTGGGGAATGGCGACTTGCCTGACTGGCCCCACTTTGTGCAAGCCATTCATCACCGTTTTGGACCTTCTGAATTTGAAGATCCATTGGGTTCCCTCGCTAAACTCCAACAAGGCGGATCGGTTTCTGAATTTCAAGCAGCTTTTGAGATGCACGCACGACGAGTTCCTGATTTAACACCTCTTATGCGTAAGAGCCTGTTTATCTCAGGATTGAAACCCCAGCTCCGTCGAGCGGTGTTGGTTCATCGACCACGCGATGTTACCGCAGCTTTTGCATACGCTAAGGTCTATGAGGATCAGTTTGCTGATTCTCGAACCACTAAACCATGGCAGACACGACCCACAAACATTTCCCCTTCATTCACAAACCCTCCAATTGCAGCCCAACCCATTACCACCGTCCCACACACATTGAACCCTAAACCCCCACCTGCCTTACCCTCTATCCCAATTAGAAGACTAAACCCATCAGAAATGGCCGCCCGTCGCGAAAAGAATCTATGCTATAACTGTGATGAGAGATTTATTCCGGGTCACCGCTGCAAGGGACGTGCCACTCTTTTGTATTTGGAAGGTACGGATGAAGACAATCCAGAAATTACAGAGGAACAACAAGATCCTCCAATTGTGGAAAACCTAGAGTCACCTTCCCCGGAAATACCCCATGCTATCAGTTTTAATGCCCTTTTTGGTCACCGCTCAACCAATTCCTTTCGCTTGCAGGGTAACGTTGGTGGTCATCCAATCCAGATTCTGGTGGATGGTGGTAGTACTCACAATTTTATCACTCACCGCATGGCTGCTCATCTCCCTTTAACACTACATGTTATTTCCCCTTTCAAAGTTCATGTGGGGAATGGGGATGCTCTTTTATGTTCTGCGATTTGTCGCAATATTCCTGTTGATATACAATCCCATGTGTTCATGATTGATCTATATGTCCTTGACCTTAAAGGGGCGGATGTGGTTTTGGGTGTCCAATGGTTATCTACCTTGGGCCCAATTGTTACAGATTATTCAGCATTAACTATGTCTTTCTCTTATCACAACTCACAGGTTCTACTTCAGGGTAATATGAGTGTCACTCCGAGCCATATTAGCTCCTCCCAACTACAGAAATTGGTGTTGAACGATTCCATTTCTACATGCCTGATGTGTTTCACATCCAATTCGGACTTACCGCCACCACCTCAACCATCTGCTGCTAATTGCTCAGCCTTGAATCACATCTTACAAGAATTTTCTGATGTCTTTGAACCACCCATCTCTTTACCTCCTGATCGTGGGTACAATCATCACATTCACTTATTACCTGATGCCAAACCGGTCCAGGTTCGACCGTATCGATACCCACACTACCAGAAAACGGAAATTGAGAAATTAGTGACTGATATGTTACACACAGGCGTGATTCGTTCTAGCCATTCTGCTTTTAGTTCCCCGGTTTTGTTGGTTAAAAAGAAGGACGGCACATGGCGTTTTTGTGTGGACTATCGAGCTCTAAATGCCATTACGGTCCAAGACAAATTTCCCATTCCCACAATTGATGAGTTGCTCGATGAGCTTCATGGGGCAATTTTTTTTTCTAAATTGGACCTCCGTTCGGGCTACCACCAGATCCGCATGCATGAAGCTGACATTCACAAAACAGCTTTTCGCACCCATCATGGGCACTTTGAATTTGTGGTTATGCCTTTTGGCCTTTCAAATGCCCCATCTACTTTTCAGGCAACTATGAATACTATTTTTGCTGCTTACCTTAGAAAATTTGTGGTTATTTTTTTTGATGATATCTTGGTATACAGCTCATCTACAGAACAACACTTCCTTCATTTGGAGAAGGTGTTAGCCACATTACGCGCACATTCTCTTTATGTAAAAAGGGAGAAATGCATGTTTGCGGCACAATCTATTCCATATTTGGGCCATGTCATTGCGGGCTCGGGGGTGGTCCCTGATCCAGAAAAATTACAGGCCATATTGGAGTGGCCGGTTCCCACTAACACTACCCAGGTGCGCGCTTTTCTCGGTATATCGGGATATTACCGCAAATTCATTAAGAAATACGCTTCCTTAGCGGCCCCTTTAACGGATCTCTTATCCAAAAAAGGGTTTTCGTGGACATCGCTTGCTGCTGATGCCTTCGCGTCCATTAAACGAGCTCTCACCACAGCACCCATTTTGGTCCTTCCGGATTTCACTGAACCATTTGTGGTCGAAACAGATGCTTCAGGGGTGGGCATTGGAGCGGTTTTGTTGCAGCGAGAGAAGCCTATTGCCTTCTACAGTCGCAAACTATCACCTACGATGCAAAATCAGTCCGTTTATGTGAGGGAGATGTTCGCCATTACTTCAGCCGTGAGCAAATGGCGTCAGTATCTCCTGGGCTCACATTTCATCATTCGGACGGATCACAAAAGTTTGCATAACCTGATGAACCAGGTTATCCAAACACCAGAGCAACAACAATTTCTTGCTAAGCTCTTGGGTTTCCATTACACAATAACTTACAAGAGCGGTAAGACCAACGTTGTGGCCGACTGCCTTTCCCGGCTGCCTGAAGGGGGACCGACAACTCACATGCCCCACCTCCTGGCCATTACTGGCCCAGTCCTCCATAATACAAAATTATTACAGTCCGAGTACATGACAGATCCCTATACTGTGAAGTTAATTACAGACATTAAGGAACGACCAAATGATTTTGCTGATTGGCGTTTGCGTAACGGTATTCTCTTCCATCGCTGCCGCATATTCCTTCCTGCTGGTTCGACTCTGATCCAACATGTTCTTCAGGAATTTCATAGCTCTGTTCAAGGGGGCCACTCTGGCATCCAAGCTACGCTACATCGCATTTCCAGCAATTTCACCTGGAAGGGATTAAGAAGAGATGTTAAGACTTTTATTCTTAGTTGTGATACATGCCAGAAACTAAAAGCCCCGAATCATCCACCCCTGGGACTGTTACAGCCCTTACAAATCCCAGAAAAGTTATGGGCTGATGTAAGCATGGACTTTATAACCCATTTACCTGTATCATCGGGTCACACAGCTATCATGGTGGTGGTTGATAGATTGTCCAAGGCGGCCCATTTCATTGCACTTCCCCGTCACTACTCGGCCGTTACGGTGGCGCAACTCTTTTGGGACTTTGTTGGGAAGCTCCATGGGATACCAGAATCCATTGTTTCGGATCGCGATCCGATTTTTCTCAGTGATTTTTGGCGATCTCTATTCAAACTACAAGGAACAACTCTCAAATTCAGTTCAAGTTATCACCCTCAAACGGATGGGCAAACAGAAAGAGTTAACAGGTGTTTAGAGAGTTACCTTCGTGCGTTTTCGCATTCTCATCCAGCATCTTGGTCCAAGTTTTTAAGCCTGGCGGAGTATCATTATAACACGTCTTTTCACTCGTCTACTGGCACTACTCCTTACCAGGCCATGTTTGGGCGAGCACCTCCCAATCTTATGGCCTACTGTTTGGGATCTTCCCAAAATGAGGCTGTTGAATCTACTTTGGCCGACCGTATGCACCTCATCAGTTCATTGAAAGAAAATTTGTTCAGATCTCAACAAACGATGAAAGCTCAAGCAGATAAAAAACGTAAAGACTGGATTTTTACCTCGGGTGATCTGGTTTTGCTTCGTCTCCAACCTTACAGACAGCTGTCTGTAACGCGACGTTCCTCTCAAAAGTTGGCTCTGCGTCTCAAAATTATGGGCCGTTTGAGGTAGAAGAGCGTATCGGAGCCGTAGCTTACCGTCTCAAGTTACCACCGACGGCTCGCATACATCCGGTATTTCATATTTCGGCTTTGAAACCGTACCGCTCCACTCATCTTTTGAAGATTCACCCACTTCCTCTGGCAGCAAAGGACACTCCTCTCATCCATAAACCTTGCGCCGTGGTGGGAGAGCGGCAGATCTGGCGCCGGGGGGTTTTAGTACCACAAGTCTTGGTCCAGTGGGAGGCTCTACCGCCGGAAGACTCGACATGGGAGGATAAAGAAGCTATAGTACCATCTCCGGTCAGTATTCCACGAGCAACTACGGGCAAAGAAGTCATTGGTCATACTGCCGGTATGGAAAGAGATGAGAACGGGGGTAATGGAACTCCAGTGAAAGGAGCAGCTGAAGACATTTGCTCAACGATTAAAGGTCACGATGGTTTGTTGGAAGGGGATGAGAACGAGGGTAGAGGAACTCAAGTAAAGGGAGCAGCTGAAGATACCGAAGGTATGATAACTTCAACTGGTCTCAAACAACCAGCTTTTCAGCTTCCAGGATCTACGGTCCACAGTGCGTCACCCGTTTCGATACAATCTGCACCCCACGATTTCTTAGATGCGCCCCAGCTGTCACGCACCTGTGAGAAGGCATCAACGGCTCAGATACCGCCTCCTGTGTCGGCACGTGCTCAGCCGTTGGATTCGCAAGCCGCGTCCCAAGGCACCAGTGCGCAGACTGCACTCCCACGTCCCAATGTCCCACGGCTCGAGGACACGCAACCGGACCCACGTGTTGGGGATAAGCTCAGACTTGAGGACAAGTCTGTAATTGCAGCGGTGGGTGATGTAACGGGCCGCAACAAAAGCCCAATAAACTCAGTTGACAATAGCCCACGTAGGAAGAGGAAGCCCATCTATTTGTCTGACTATGTATTGGGTTAATGGATCCCAAAGCCTTTTAACATTTTAGCCCACTAGTTATTTTAGCCCACAAACTTCTATTTTGCAACCCTACTGTTTAAATAGTGCATGAGGACATGAGGAATGGTATGGAATTATATTCAGGAAACTCTTTCTCTCTCAATTCTCCTTCCCTCTCTACATTCTTGTTATCTTACTCTCCCTACTCAGAAATCTGCTCCCACTACAGACACAAAAAGAAACTGGAAGATTGTAGCCGTTCTCGGCATCTCTTCAATCCTCCTCGTGGCTATGGTAGCTTGCGTCGCCGTTGGTTTAAGAGGTGGCTCCGAAGCTGGTGGCTCCGAAGGGAATGACAACCAAATCGCAAAACATCAAAAGAACGTTTAGGTTATCTGTGGTTCAACTGAATACAAAGAAACCTGCAAGAAAAGCCTTGAGAAAGCATCAAGCGAAACCACAGACATGAAAGAGCTTATCAAAGTCGCATTCAATGCCACTGCTGAGGAACTCCTCAAGCAAATTCAGAACTCCACTCTATACAATGAGTTGAACAAGGACGACATGACCAAACAGGCTTTGGATATTTGCAAGGAAGTCCTCGGTTACGCCGTTGATGACATTCACAAATCCGTTCACATTTTGGATAGGTTTGAACTCAGCAAGCTAAATGAATATGCCTATGACCTCAAGACACAAAAGTATGATTTTTTACCCGGGTACACCCCTACCTATCCAGGTAAATAATTCAAATATTTTTTCAGATTCAGGAAATGTTTCCGGGTAGGGAGGGGTGTACCCGGGTAGGTAAAAGATTTCAAAATATACCCGGGTAAGGAGGGGGTACCCGAGTAGGCTTCATGGTCAATGGTCAAACAAGGGCATATTGATGTTATGTTTTCTGAAGAGGTTAAATTTTTGAAATAATTTATAAACAGGGTTGATTTGATAATTAATTATTAAAAAAAGGCTATAGTGGTCAAAAAGCCCTCTAAAGGATCAACCACTAATAACAGAATACAACTGTTAACAAACAGATATATCATTTACAATTCTAATTGACTATAATATATACACTACCACCCCCCCTCAAGCGAAATGCTCTATCTATTAGATACATGAAGCTTGGTTCGAAACTCGAAGAATGAAGTGTTGGATATGGCTTTAGTAAGACAATCTACAACATGATGAACAGCTGGAACATGATGAACTGAAAAAAGATTATTGATGACTTTCTCTCGTACAAAATGAAGGTCAAGTTCAAAATGTTTTGTACGGGAATGGAATAAAGGATTGGCATTGAGAAGTACTGCATTGAGATTATCACAATAGATTGTGGGAGTTCTCGTCATTCCAATATGAAGCTCTGACAATAGTGATCTTAACCACATGACTTTAGTGATGGTTGAAGCAAGGCAGCGGTATTCTACTTCTGTACTGGAGCGACTGACAACCGATTGTTTCTTGGAGGACCAGGATATCAGGTTGCCACCAAGAAATATGCGAAGTCCAGAAGTAGATTTGCGATCATCAGGATCTGATCCCCAATCACTATAACAAAATGCTGAGAGGTGAAAATTGGATGATTGACCAATATGTAAGCCATGAGAAAGTGTACCACTTAGATAACGAAGAATTCGTTTTACAGCCTTCCAATGTGTGTCAAGAAGGCAATGCATAAATTGACAAACCTTATTAATTGAGAAGGTTATTTCTGGACGAGTGATTGTTTCATATTGAAGAACACCTACTATAGACCGATACAGGGAAGGATCATGAAAGACTGATCCATCCTTGGAGGATAAACGTTGTCCAGAAATCATTGGAGAGGGCATAGGTTTACAGTCTGTCATGTGAACTTTCTTTAACAGATTAGTAATGTATTTTGATTGAGACAGATGCAGAATTCTAGTGGATGACTTGTGAGCTTCAATTCCAAAGAAATAGTGTAGTTGACCAAGATCTTTAAGAGAGAATGCATCATTCAGATCTTTGATAAGGGAAGAAATAAGATGAGGATGTGATCCTGTGATTAAGATGTCACCAACATATACAAGAACATATGTAGTGGCAGAAGAGGCATAAGATACAAATAAGGAACTATCACATTTGGTTGAAGTGAAGCCTAGGTGAGTTAAGGTAGAGTTGAGTTTTGCAAACCAAGCTCTTGGAGCTTGTTTAAGCCCATATAATGCTTTAGTAAGGCGACATACAAGCTGTGTGTTTGAAGTAACAAAGCCTGTTGGTTTTTGCATATAGACTTCTTCAGAGAGCTCTCCATTTAGAAAAGCATTGTTAACATCAAATTAATATATAGGCCACTTGCGAGCAAGAGCAATGGTGAGAACAACTCTGATGGCGGTTGGTTTAACTACAGGACTGAAAGTTTCTGCATAGTCAAATCCTTCAACTTGATGAAATCCTTTGGCCACAAGTCTGGCCTTGTATTTTGAAATTGAACCATCTGGATTGTATTTAGTTTTGAATACCCATTTGCATCCAATAGGTGATCTGCCTGGAGGAAGAGGAACAAGTTGCCATGTGTTGTTGCGAATTAGAGCACTGAATTCATCCTTCATTGCTTGAAACCAGTGCGGTTTAGCAATGGCTTGAGCAGTAGAGGTAAGCTTTATGGAAGATAGAAAAGCTTTTGGTTTGAAAATTCCAGCTTTGGCTCGAGTAATCAAGGAATGACTATTGGCAGGAAGTGATGATGCAAGTGACGCAGTGCTAGGTGTTGTAGATGCTGCAGGTTGAGATTCAATTGGAGATGAATCTGATTGAGGTTCCTATAAAGTAGTTCTGCACACTGAAGAATCCAAAGACAAAGTAGGTAATAGAATATTGTTAGTAGTGCTAGTTGAATTTACAGGACTGTGGTCACAGGTGGTTGGGAGAGTTGTTATAGGAGGTGTTGGAATAAAAGGGATAGATGCAGGTGAGACAGATGTAGGTAGAGGTATTGGGTTAAGTTTGGGAGTTTTAAAAGGAAATAATGTTTCATTGAAAAGGACATGTCGAGAAAAGATAACTTTTCCTAAAGCTGTAAGACACTTATAGCCTATATGAGAGGAACAGTAACCTAAGAATGTGCATTGGTAAGATCTATATTCAAATTTATGTTTTTTAAAGGGTCTTAGGTATGGATAACATGCACATCCAAAGGTTTTTAAGAAAGAGTAGTCTGGATGTAAGAACCTGCACCGCTAATTAAGGAGATTAATTAATTAAATGTGATAATTAGGAAATAACTCCATAATTGACCCTAATAATTATTACGAGACTTTAATAATTATACTAAGTGAGTAATAATGCTAAAAGTCGCTTTTCGGACGAAAAGTGCAAATACCGGTTCTGCTACCCGGTATAAATGCGTACCGGTGAAGTATCCCGAAAAATTATAATAAGTATATGATAATTACTAGAATAATATGTAGGACCTGTAAAACGAGTTTCAAGTTAAAATAATGAGAACTGGTGCCAGAACTGATACTGGCTATGGAAAGAAGCGTACCGGAAAGGTGCTACGAAAAATAAAATAAAAATATGAAAAATCTTAGAAAAATGATTAGGTTAAGATTCCAAAGTTTGGGATTAAAATATTGTGTGTAGCTATTAATGCTAATACTACGCGTTAAATGCTTAAGTGGCTATATATACACTCATTATGGGCAGAAAACCCTAGAACCATCACTCTATACGTGACTTTGGGGCTGGTCAGCTGCTGGTTCACTGTTTCATTGCCTTCTTCCTTTCATTTGGTGAGCTTGTGGCCATTTCTTCCTCATTCTTCATGGTTTCTTCATCCTAAACACTTAGTGTGTGTGAGAGACTCCATTGTGAGTGTGAGGTGAACTCCATTTCTGAGTGTAGAGATTGCCTTGTGAGGTGTGAGGGGCTGAGTTGTTGGTTTTGGGCTTGTGGCAGCACTTACTTGGTGCTTGGTGCTCCAAGAAGCTTCCTTTGTGAAGAAAGGTCATAGCTTTGGTGTCATTTCGTTTTTGGGCAAAGTCAGAACTGTGAGGGGCCTTATGGTGAGCTCCAAGAGCACTTCTTGCTCAGTTTTGAGCTTTGATAAGTTGTACCAACCTTGATCATGTGTTTTAATGCTTTAAAGATGGTATATTAGCATGTTAATGAGATAAACAAGTAACCAACTGGTATGTGGACTTAAAACAGAATAAAGATGCATGCTTTAACGTGTTAAGGAGTTAAAAGTTGGACATTTGGATTGGATTTTCGCGAAATGCAGAATCTGTGTTCTATCGCGAAATATCCGGATATTATATCCGGATATGGGGTCTTGTGATATCCGGATATGGATATCCGGATATGGCCCCGACATATATTCGGATATTCTGGGTTTTCGATGGACAGTAAGGTACTGTTCATACAGAGGTCTTGTATGGGTTGTGGACCCTAGATTGATGACGTGACACTTAAGTAATAAGTTGTTTAAGTCAGAATCAAGGGATTAAGGGCTTGTGGCTTTGTGGGAAGCCTTAAGACATAAACCGTAAAAGAAAAATGTAGTCTTCGTGTTTATACGTATGAACTTTGATTATTGATAAGATTGCTGGTCCAAAACAGATTGTAATTCTGCTGTGTGTTGGACTTGAGCTGTGTGGACTCTTGGCATAGGATTGTGAGCTTGCAAGGTAAGCTTTCGTGTCCTCGGCTTTGCCATTGTTTGGTTCCACCATGTCCCATGGAGGGATGGTCTATATGCATGTTGTGTTACTTGCATTTATATTTGAAAATGCTTTTGAGCTGGTATATGAAATTTGCCTTTATGATATGCATGTGGTGTCCACCTATACGGTAAGCCTGAGTATGTGGTACATACAAGATGGTGAGGCTGTGGGTGAGGTGCAAGCGTTGTTCCTTGTACTATTATGTGGGTAATAGACGTATTCTTGTATTTCTCTAGCCAGTAGAATAGCGATAACACATATGGTGTAACACCCCGTGTTAACCCGGTTTGTTAACATGTCATCGTATTAAGCCACACTTAATTAAAAATTTGCGGAATATCTTTTTCTTTCCAATTATGACGTCATTATCATTACCAAATTGAATTACTTAACTCTTCTTCATAAAATAACGCATGTATGTACATTGCAAGACAACTAACTGAAATACCTCATTACATAAATAAAGTGAGTATCTAAGTCGCATGACTACAACACATAACCTGGACCAAAATCCTGATACATTATTACAACTTTAAATAAGCAAGACATAATCAAGTCTATGTGGCATGGACAAACCCCATGCTCACCAAATAAGGCCATAAATGCCCAACAACAGTCTCAACTCAATTATCATAAAAATGACAGAAAACATAAACAGCAGCCAATATCCAGTCATGTCAGCATATACAGCAATATCTAACTCAACTCTGGCCTCCTGCCACTCGAGGTCTCAACCCCTGGGTTCCCTGAACCTGAAATAAGCGTCCCCAAACGTGGGGTGAGATCTCTAAACAAGAAATCTCAATAAGACAAGGGGTCCTCAAGGATTTTCCACCCCAAGCTCACTTACATGTGCAATATAAGTTCTAAAAGCAGTAATTTCCAGTATAAGTTCCAAAAGTATGCAGTGCAACATATATTCATGCCATATGAGTTATCACTATTCTACTGGCTAGAGAAAATGCAGGAATACGTCTATTACCCACATAGTAGTACAACGAACATCGCTTGCACCTCACCCACAACCTCACCATGTTGTATGCGTCACATACTCAGGCTTATCGTATAGGTGGACCCACATGCATATCATAAAAGCACATTGCATATAAAAGCTCAACAGCATTTCCAAAACATCAAAGCGTGTAACACAACATGCATAAACCACATCCCCATGGGACATGGTAGAACCACAACATGGCTAAACCGAGGACACGAAAGCTTACCTTGCAAGCAATCAATCTAAGCCAAGAGTCCAAACAGCTCAAGCCCAACACAACAGATCACAATCTGATTTAGGACCAACAATCGTATCAATACTCAAAGCTCATAAACATAAGCATAAAGACTATATTTTCCTTTTACGTTTTACGTCTTAAGGCTTCCCACAAAGCCATAAGCCCTTAACCCCTTAGGTTCTGACTTAGTTAAGTTATTACAGAAGTCCAACTTCCTCTGGAACGGACCTTGGATCACCGTTTGGAGACTTTCGAGTTGGCTCAAAATCAACGATTTGAGGAGAACAATCTCCGATTCACAACTGTGAATAATCAGATCCAGGATGTTTATAACCTTCTACAGAATATGCAAGTGCAGATGACCAATCTGTTGAACGTCCAACAAGCAGGGGTACTGGGCGCAGGACCACATCACGTTGGCACTCCCCGACCACCACACCCCTCCCGTTCTATGAAAATTGATTTTCCTCGCTTTGGATCTGGAGATCCAGGACCATGGTTGTTTGCCGTGCAATGATATTTCCGCTATCACCAGGTTCCTGATCTGGATCGTCTTGATCTAGTTTCTTTTAATCTGGATATGCCTGCATCTTGCTGGTTTGAATCGTTATTGGGGAACGGTGACTTGCCTGACTGGCCCCACTTTGTGCAAGCCATTCATCACCGTTTTGGACCTTCTGAATTTGAAGATCCATTGGGTTCCCTCGCTAAACTCCAACAAGGCGGTTGGGTTTCCGAATTTCAAGCGGCTTTTGAGATGCACGCACGACGAGTTCCTGATTTAACACCTCTTATGCGTAAGAGCCTGTTTATCTTAGGTTTGAAACCCCAGCTCCGTCGAGCGGTGTTGGTCCATCGACCACGAGATGTTACCGCAGCTTTTGCATACGCTAAGGTGTATGAAGATCAGTTTGCTGATTCTCGGCCCACTAAACCATGGCAGCCTCGACCCACAAACCTTTCCCCTTCATTCACAGATCCTCCAATTGCAGCACAACCCATTACCACCGTCCCACACACATTGAACCCTAAACCCCCACCTGCCTTACCCTCTATCCCAATTAGAAGACTAAACCCATCAGAAATGGCCGCCCGTCGTGAAAAGAATCTATGTTATAACTGTGATGAGCGGTTTATTCTGGGTCACCGCTGTAAGGGACGTGCCACTCTATTGTATTTGGAAGGTACGGATGAAGACAATCCAGATATTGAAGAGGAACAGCAAGACCCGCCAATTGGGGAGAGCCTAGAGTCACCCTCTCCAGAAATACCCCATGCTATAAGTTTTAATGCTCTTTTTGGTCACCGATCCACCAATTCCTTTCGCTTGCAGGGTAACGTTGGTGGTCATCCAATTCAAATTCTACAATTTTATCACTCTCACATCTCCCTTTAACACTACATGTCATTCCACCTTTCAAAGTTCATGTGGGAAATGGGGATGCTCTTTTATGTTCTGCGATTTGTCGCAATATTCCTGTTGATATACAATCCCATGTGTTCATGATTGATTTATATGTGCTTGACCTTAAAGGGGCGGATGTTGTTTTGGGTGTCCAATGGTTATCTACCTTGGGTCCAATTGTTACAGATTATTCAGCATTAACTATGTCTTTCTCTTACCGCAACTCACAGGTTCTACTTCAGGATAATATGAGTGTCACCCCGAGCCATATTAGCTCATCCCAACTACAGAAATTGGTGCTAAACGATTCCATTTCTACATGCCTGATGTGTTTCACATCCAATTCGGACTTACCCCCACCACCTCAACCATCTGCTGCTATTTGCTCAGCCTTGAATCACATCTTACAAGAATTTTCTGATGTCTTTGAACCACCCATCTCTTTACCGCCAGATCGTGGGTACAATCATCACATTCACTTGTTACCTGATGCCAAACCGTTCCAAGTTCGACCGTATCGATACCCACACTACCGGAAAATAGAAATTGAGAAATTAGTGACTGATATGTTACACACAGGCGTGATTCGTTCTAGCCATTCTGTTTTCAGTTCCCTGGTTTTGCTGGTTAAAAAGAAGGACGGCACATGGCGTTTTTGTGTGGACTATCGAGCTCTAAATGCCATTTTGGTCCAAGACAAATTTCCCATTCCCACAATTGATGAGTTACTCGATGAGCTTCATGGAGCAATTTTTTTTTCTAAATTGGACCTCCGTTCGGGTTACCACCAGATCCGCATGCATGAAGCTGACATTCACAAAACAGCTTTTCGCACCCACCATGGGCATTTTGAGTTTGTGGTTATGCTTTTTGGTCTTTCAAATGCCCCATCTACTTTTCAGGCAACTATGAACACCATTTTTGCTGCTTACCTTAGAAAATTTGTGGTGATTTTTTTTGATGATATATTGGTGTACAGATCATCTACAGAACAACACTTCCTTCATTTGGAGAAGGTGTTACCACGTTGCGCGCCCATTCTCTTTACGTAAAAAAGGAGAAATGTATGTTTGCTGCAAAATCTATTCCATATTTGGGCCATGTTATTACGGGCTCGGGGGTGGTCCCTAATCCAGAAAAATTACAGGCCATAGTGGATTGGCCGGTTCCCACTAACACTACTCAGGTGCGAGCTTTCCTCGGTATATCGGGATATTACCGAAAATTCATCAAGAAATACGCTTCCTTAGCGGCTCCTTTAACGGATCTCTTATCAAAAAAAGGGTTTTCATGGACATCTCTTGCTGCTGCTGCTTTCGCGTCCATTAAATGAGTTCTCACCACAGCACCCATATTGGCCCTTCCGGATTTCCATGAACCATTTGTGGTCGAAACAGATGCCTCGGGGGTGGGCATTGGAGAGGTTTTATTGCAGAAGGAGAAGCCTATTGCTTTCTACAGTCGCAAACTATCGCGTACGATGCAAAATCAGTCCGTTTATGTGAGGGGATGTTCGCCGTTACTTCAGCCGTGAGCAAATGGCGTCAGTATCTCCTGGGCTCACATTTCATCATTCGGACGGATCACAAAAGTTTGCATAACCTGATGAACCAGGTTATCCAAACACCAGAGCAACAGCAATTTCTTGCTAAGCTCTTGGGTTTCCATTACACAATCACATACAAGAGCGGTAAAACCAACATTATGGCCGACTGCCTTTCTCGGCTGCCTGAGGGGGAACCGATACCTAAAATTCCCCACCTCCTTGCCATTACTGGCCCAGTCCTACATAATACAAAATTATTACAGTCTGAGTACATGACCGATCCCTATACTGTGATGTTAATTAAAGACATTACAGAACGGCCAAATGATTTTGCTGATTGGCGTTTGCGTAACGGTATTCTCTTCCATCGCTGCCGCATATTCCTTCCTGCTGGTTCGGCTCTGATCCAACATGTTCTTCAGGAATTTCATAGCTTGGTTCAAGGGGGTCATTCGGGCATCCAAGCTACACTACACCGCATCTCCAGCAATTTCACCTGGAAGGGATTAAGAAGAGATGTTAAGACTTTTATTCTCAGTTTTGATATATGCCAGAAACTAAAAGCCCCGAATCATCCACCCCTGGCACTGTTGCAGCCCCTACAAATCCTAGACAAGTTATGGGCTGATGTAAGCATGGATTTTATAACCCATTTACCTGTGTCGTCTGGTCACACAGCTATCATGGTGGTGGTTGATAGGTTATCCAAGGCGGCTCATTTCATTGCACTTCCCCGTCACTATTCTGCCATTATGGTGGCGCAGCTTTTTTGGGACTTTGTTGGGAAGCTTCATGGGATACCAGAATCAATTGTTTCGGATCGAGATCCGATTTTTCTCAGTGATTTTTGGCGATCTTTATTCAAACTGCAAGGTACGACTCTCAAATTTAGTTCCAGTTATCATCCTCAAACGAATGGGCAAACAGAAAGGGTTAACAGGTGTTTAGAGAGTTACCTTTGTGCGTTTTCGCACCCTCATCCAGCATCTTGGTCCAAGTTTTTAAGCCTTGCGGAGTATCATTATAACACTTCTTTTCACTCATCTACTGTCACCACTCCATACCAGGCCATGTATGGGCGAGCACCTCCAAACCTTATGGCTTATTGTTTGGGATCTTCCCAAAATGAGGCTGTGGAATCTACTTTAGCCGAACGTATGCACCTCATAAGTTCATTAAAAGAAAATTTGTTCAGATCTCAACAGACAATGAAAGCTCAAGCAGATAAAAAATGCAAAGACTGGATTTTTACCTCGGGTGATCTGGTTTTGCTTCGTCTCCAACCTTACAGACAGCTGTCTGTAACGCGACGTTCCTCTCAAAAGTTGGCTCTACGATATTATGGCCCGTTTGAGGTAGAAGAACGCATCGGAGCCGTAGCTTACCGCCTGAAGTTACCTCCGACGGCTCGCATACACCCTGTATTTCACATTTCGGCTCTGAAACCGTACCGTTCCACCCATCTTTTGAAGATTCATCCACTTCCTCTTGCAGCGACAAACACTCCTCTCATACATAAACCTTGTGCCGTGGTGGGAGAGCGGCAGATCTGGAGATGTGGGGTTTTAGTACCACAAGTCTTGGTCCAGTGGGAGGCCCTACCGCCGGAGGATTCGACATGGGAGGATAAAGAAGCAATAGTGCCATCTACGGACAGTATTCCACGAACAACTACAGGCAAAGAAGTCGTTGGTCTTACTGACGGTGAGGATTCCGGTATTCCAAAGGCTAAAGGTCACGACGGTTTGTTGGGAAGAAATGAGAACAACGACAGTGGAACTCAAGTAAAGGGAGCAGCTGAAGACAACAGGGATATGATAACTTCAACCGGTCTCAAGCAGCCAGCTTTTCAGCTTCCAGGATCTACGGTCCACATTGAGTCACCTTTATCGATTCAATCTGCACCCCACGATCTTCTAGGTGCGTCCCAGCTGTCACACACCGTTGCTAAGGCATCAACGGTTCAGATTCCGCCTCATGTGTCGGCAAGTGATCCACCGTTGGATTCGCAAGCCGCGTCCCAAGGCACATGTGCACAAACTGCAACACCGCGTCCCAACGTCCCAAGGCTCGAGGTCAATCAACCGGACCCACATGTTCGTGGTGCGTTCAGACTTGAGGACAAGTCTGTAATTGCAGCGGCGGGTGATGTAGCGGGCCTTAACAGAAGCCCAACAACTTCAGATGATAATAGCCCACGTAGGAGGAGGAAGCCCATTTATTTGTCTGACTATGTAATGACTTAATGGATCCCAAAGCCTTTTAACATTCCAGTTTTTATTTTACACAGCAGCCCACTAGTTATTTTAGCCCACAAGTCTTTATTTTACAACTTTACTGTTTAAAAAGTGCATGAGGAGATGAGAAATGATATGGAATTATTTAGAAATCTCTTTCTCTCTCAAATTTCTTTCTCTCTCTACATTCTTGCTATCCTATCCCTTTCTACACACAATCTGCTCCCACTACACCTAACCATGTCTAACAAGGCCCTGTTTCTCCTTTTGGAGACACCGTCTTCGTGTGGTGTGTAAGAAGCGGTAAGTTGTGAGAGAATTCCATTTTCTCTCAGATAATCCTGAACTCGTGGCTCAAATATTCACCACCACGATCTGATCGTAATGTCTTAATCATCTTGCCACGTTGTTTCTCCACTTCATTCCTAAACTCTTTGAACTTTTCAAAAGCTTCAGATTTATATCTCATTAGGTATATATATCTAAATCTTGATTTGTCATATGTAAAGGTAATGAAATAGGAATATCCACCTCTAGCCTCAATAGACATTGGGCCACATACATCAGTATGAATGAGTTCTAATAACTCACTAGCCCTATGACTCTCAAGCCCTTTGGGCTTTTGTCGAATCATTTTCCCAGCTAGACAAGATTCACACTGTCCATAGGATTCCAAATCCATGGAGTCCAGGTATCCATCTCTATGCATCCTAGACAATCTTTTTTCATTTATGTGCCCTAGTCTAGTGCCAAAGATAAGATTGATTATCCGTCCTAGGTCATTTCACATCTATATTGAGCACTTCATTTCCCATTTCCAACACATACAATCCATTTATTAAAGAAGCAGTACCATAAACCATATCATTCAAAATGATAGAAAAAGTACCATCCCTAATACTGAAAGTATAACCATCTTGTTCTAAACAAGAAATTGAAATAATGTTTCTAGAAATATGCGGAACATAAAGACAATTATTCAAATGCAATAAAAGGCCCGTAGGCAAAATAAGGTCAGCATCTCCAACTGAATGAGCAACAACCCTTGCTCCATTACCAACGCGGAGATCCACCTCGTTTTTATCCAATCTCCTTGGGCTCCTAAGTACCTGCAACATATTGCAGATATGAGAACCACATCCGGTATCCAATACCCATGAGGTTGGATTAGCATATGAATAATTTATCTCAATCATGAAAATACCTGAGGCAGAAGCATCACCATGCTTCTTGTCTTCACATTGTTCAGGTAGTCTGGACAATTCCTCTTCCAGTGGCCTTTCTTGCCACAATGGAAGCACTCAGCATCACCCTTGTCCTTAGGTGCCTTCTTACCCTTCTTCTTCTTGGATTTTCCTTTGGGCTTAAGCGGGTCACCTTTTGCAGGCTCCTTACCTTTTCCCTTGGCCTTGCTAGGCCCACCAATCAAAAGAGCCTGTGTCCTATCCTTCTTGATAGGCACTTCAGCTGTTCTTAACATGCTTAACAACTAAGGCAAGTTCACTTGCATCCCATGCATATTGTAATTCATGATGAATTGACTGAAGGAAGGTGGAAGTGAGGTGAGGACTAAGTCATTACTTAGATCGGCATCCATGATGAAGCCTAGGTTTCCTAGCTTCTCAATCAGCCCGATCATCTTGAGAACATGGCTGCCAACAGACATGCTATCAGTCATCCTACAAGAGAACAATTCTCTTGAGGCCTCATACCTCTCATGCCTGCCTTTAATATCATACAACTCCTTGAGATGCACGATAATAGAGGGAGCATCCATATGCTCATGCTGCTTTTGCAATTCAGGCGACATAGATGCCAACATGATGCATACTGGCATCACATTGTCATCCAAGTGCTGTTGATGGGTTACGGAATCAAATTCCGCAAACCTTTCTTCCCCTTCCCGTGGAGCTACGAGTATACAGAATCTAAAACGTAGGCAATCTTTTTGGCCCTTAGAACAGTTCTTAGGTTCCGATACCAGTACATAAAATTTGAACCGGTCAGTTTATTCGTATCGAGTATTGAACGCAGTGACAGTGGATTAGTCATACTATAAGCTGAAAAGTATGTAAAGATAGTTTTAGTTAATATACGGTTATGTAGTTAAAAGCAAATTATTAAAGACTTGAAATAATTTTCCCCTCCCACTATTTTATCTAAGTCAATGACCCTTACTATTTGACTTAGGGTTAATCTACTTTTAGATTTTACCTTAGTCGGATTAAGAGTGCGATTATTTATTTTAATCTCTGTCTGAGACCGCAAGATTAATTTAAATAATGGGTTGATCTTTATCAACAGTATCTCATACCCTCTCTTAACATTAGGCTGACAACTCTTTGTCACTTAGTGGTGCATCTCATGCAACCAACCTAGCACCATTACCCTAAGCACATAAGCCCGGCTATGCCTGCAACTTATGTCTTAGTTAAGCATTAAACCAGCACCCTAAGTGTCTTACACTTCAAACACTACTCTAGCTCAACGAAACAGTGGGTCCCAACTGAGTTGTGGAGCACCACTATGTAGAAGAGTTTTGAGTAGCATTGGTGGTGGGAGGTAATCATACGCTTAATTATTTATTCCTTTTAAGGGTTCCTTTTATTTTAGGGTTAATTAGGTCCCATCAAACGCATGTTGTAAGTTATCATGCTAGTCGTAACCTATGTCAAACATCTATCGGTATACACTAGTCGCTATTGGACAAACATAATAACCATACAAAACGCGGTTTGCCCAATTCATGCATACTAGACGTTCTAATCATACATGCATATAAACAGTTTATATTGAGATAGTCATGGTGCTCGCGCTTTTGTCCATTTTGCTTCTTTAAGCAACGGCTGCTTGTCGTCTATACGCCACTAGCCTATTTCTATAATTACACATAATTAAAGAAACTCCAAAACATCTTTGGAGGGAAAAAATTAAAAAAATTAAATTACAAATACACTTGTAAATTAAAAGGCGCGATTACACATTAATTTAAAATTCAAAAATTTAAATCCGGGCACCATGACCATCCCCTTCCAGTTTGTACCTGAAAAGTTCAAAACTTGCAAACACAAACATTATATTATCACATAATATTTTCACATATATTTTGACATTTAACATTTAAACATCAAAATAACATCAAGATTCATAATCTTAAATTTCTCATTGGCCGAATTTAAAAACAATTTTAATTCAAATTTTGTTAATTCTTTCTTAAAGAAAACAAAATTAAACCATGCATGTAGCCACAAACTCCTTCATGGCCGAATCATATAGGTGACTATATGATAAATTTTGTCACAAAATTTCATGCATATAAACATGACACAATTCATGGAGAAAAATAAGAAAACATTCAAGGTGCTCTTAGTACCCTCCATGGCCGAATCTACCCTTTCAAAAAGGTGTTTCTTTTAAAACTTTCATAAAGAAAAAGAAACTAAACCATGATGCATAATGTTTTATGAACACAGAATCAAATTTACATGTTCATAAAAACAAAAACTTTAACACCTTAAAGGATTTGTGATTCAAAATCCATATGCAGAATTTAAACTTTAACTATTTAAAGATTTTGACCGTGAAAAACCCTTTTCATAAACAAGGTACCATCACCCGCCGATGGTAAAGCAACCAGGCTCTGATACCACTTGAAAGTAAACTGGCCTTTGAAGGCCGATGCATGTAAGGTGTAAAAACAAAAAAATTTTACTGCGGAAACATACATGCACACATAGGTTCATGCTTTAAGACAACATGATGTTACCTTGTTTTTGGCCTGATCAGTCAGGGAGATCAGATGTCAGGCTTGAAGGGTTCAAACCCTCTAATGGTGATCCACACCACCGTTCGTCAATGATGCAAGAACTCCTTCTTGAAAGTCACCAGATGAACACCACAGTGAGGCTTGCTATGTGCACAAGTGGTGAAGGTGGAGGCTAGGTATTCTGTATGGAAAGGTGTAGTGAACTACCCTACAGAATGGTGCATGAGATGAAGGAGTGTAGGCTAGGTTTTCTAAAAACCCTAAGGAGAGGAACTAACTATGTTGTGCGCACTCCTTGGAGGGAAGAGAGAATAATGATCATTAAAAAATGAAAACTATCCTTTCAAATAACTTGAAAGTTGCGCATGAATTAAGGGAGGATAAGGTGGAGTTGTTGCAAAACAAATCTTGCCAACAACCTCCAATCTTATCCTCATGAAACTAAGTTCAAAACAATTCAAACTTAAATTCATAAACTATCATATAGTATGTTTTTCATGCGCATAATTCAGCCCTAAAAAGGGGTCCAAATATATTGAGTAGTTGCATTCAAAATTTGAACTAACTCACCCATTGATTCTCTCAACCACCAAATCATATTGGAGCTTTGTTTTAAGTGACAAGATGACATTCTTATCACATAAATATGCATCCCAAACAACCGAAGATTATGCTCCAAAGATTCTTCTTGATCCAAGGAATATGTTACAATAAGATCTTATCTTATCCTTTTGTTATGAAACAACTTTTCAAAGCCAATTCAAATTCGAATTCAAACACTTGAATTCAAATGTTCAAACATTCAAATTCAAAATTCAAAATTTCAAATTTCAAATTCAAAATTCAAAATTCAAAATTCAAAATTCAAAATTCAAAATTCAAAATTCAAATTCCAAATTCAAATTTCAAATTTCAAAATTCAAAATTCAAATTCAAAATTCAAAATTCAAAATTCAAAATTCAAATTTCAAATTCAAAATTCGAAATTCAAATGTTTGATTTATTAATTTAACTAATTAAATTAATTAGTAATGGATTGGACTATCCAAGCCCATTACTAAGCTCCATGCACCATCCACCCATTTAGGTGGGCTTCCAAACAGCTTCTTGGGCTAACAACCATTATTAGACCCAATACCTTTAAAGCTATTCCATCATGACTACAAGATGTTAGTGTGTGACCCATTAGTTCCAACTTAGCTTCTGAAATAACTGGGCTTGGGCCCAACAAGCCCACAACCCAATTAATGACAACACAGAGCACTAGCAATGCTTTGTTGCCCCAGAACTAGTCATATTAATGACTTGATAATCCTATTGCACATATTTAGTTACCGTATGTATTTCCCTTCGTCTCAGTTATCTTCCCATTAACCTAGGGTAAGGAAATGTATCAACCCCTGCGGCTTAGGGTAAGCTTTATTCGAAATAGGGAATCTTCAATTTACTGACTCTAAAGGCAGATCATCTCATGATCTCTTTTACTATGCATAGATTCCCGAGTCCCTGCAAATGTCATCCCGATTTCTCCGGTTTACAGATAACCTAATCTCTCACAGAGATTTGACGAATTCTTTCAGCTTATTACCTTAGCACTGTGCCCTTTAAGGACACGCCCAACAGTATACTTATGAGTCTCCATGTTTCAGGCAGATGAGGCATACAATCAAAATATGCCTTCAAGAACACAGTTTAGGTAATAACTTCTGGTCTAAGGAAAGACAAACCCAAACATAAAGATATTACTCTAATGACACTATCTGTGAGATTTCCTCATAGAGTCTCTTTTGGGTCTGTTCAGTGCGAGCTATACTCTTATAGGTCCACCCATGACTTTAGCTAAGATATCTCCATATCTGCAGGTCATGAGGTCTTTACCTTGTATCCATATACAAGTAGATAAGTCGTACTAGTCTTACCCGAGATCACTGATCCTCAAACTCAGTGTCTCTAGACTAGGAACATATAATTAGGAATAGACATGCAATATCATTGAATCCTTATGATCGTGATCTCATCACAGATACTCAAGAGATACCTGTTCTATTTCAATGGGTTTATCCAGTTCGTTCATATAATATTAACAGTAATATCGAGACACAATATGAAACTGAATAAATTGTGCTTTCATTTATTTGCGACAAACAAAGTTCTACATTTAGTTTCCTTTATTTTTTCAAAAGATTGTCTCTAGGACACACATATACTAACAATTATTTGTTTATTATATAATACTTTCTGACAAATAAAACGACAAGGATGCCTTTATCAATATATTAGTAATTTGAACTCATTGTAAAGGCTTAATCAATGGGAATCTTTAGAGGTTGGAAACCATGGCGAATACTTGCTTCCCATTCTTTCTTAATGCCAAGTATGGTGTCACCACATTCATGGACATTCCATCTTTCTAAGGCATGAAGTATTCCAGCAATACGCCAAGCACTCATTACTCTTCTGGGAAGCCAATTCTGTGATGTACAAATAGAAATACATTAGTTTTCTCACATTTAAATACGATTGTCAGACATTTTATGATGACTAAAACTAAGAAAAAAGGTGTTTCATACAAGGGATTGGAGTGGAATATGAGATAGAAATATAAAATTTTAATTTATGATATTATAATGTGACTTCTAGAACATTCATACCGACACACAGCAGTGAAGCAAGGGATCGGAGGGGCTAACGAGAGCTTTTCCGCCCTTCAAATTTATATAAACCATTAGAAATGAATATTACTTCTAATTTTTTTTGTTACATATGTGATGTTCGTCCCCTTCAAAATCTATTGAAACCTTTTAGTTGTAAGCATCACTTTCAATTTTTTTTTTATCATATAAATAGCTGCAATTTCAAAGGAAAACTTTGTATCATAATTTCTCACCCTTAAAAAAAAAAAAAAATTGGCTCTACCATTGCCGACACATTAATAAATTGAAGAATATACAGACATACATTTTGTGTTTTTTTTTTAGGTGTGGCTACATTTTTTCCCCCTGAAGATATAGACTGGTACAAAATTAATTTAAAACAAATTAAAATGATAAGTGTGATTTATATGTGTTATGTAAATTTTAATTCAATAATGTTATAAAACACACAACACATGAAAGATATTGATTAAAAATACGAGTAATTAATTTGATTATTTTTGAAATATATATATATATATATATATATATATATATATATATATATATCATACACCCTTTCAAAATATATAATTTATTTGCTCTTACTTATGATAGATATATCAATCTAAAACTTTCTTGAAAATCTCAAAATGCTTTTGACAGAAAAAATAGATCATTAAATTCTGGATTTCAAGTGATCTAATTATTTTGTTATACATTAATTGGAATAATTATTGGATAATACACATAAAAAAGCAGCTGAGACTCATTAATTAAGGAGAAGAAAAATAAAGTAAAAAATGAGTTCCATGTACATTTTATGTGTGCATGCATAATTTTTCTCATGTAACATTAGAAAATATTTTTCACAATTAAAAACTAAACTAGCAAGAATGATACATTGGTTCTTTAAGTTGGGGTTCGATTGATATAATTATCTAGTTAATTTTATTTATATTATTCAGATGCTTAATGAACAGATAACAAAAGTTTAATTTATTGACTGAATTAGTTAAAGTCGTTTTGCGATAAATTATTATATGTAAAATTGTTCTAATATGCATATCATCAACCCCGGGTCTTGACCTTTTTTAACAAAATATATGCTAAAGATTACAAAAATGCACCAGCTACGAACCTCGCAAGAGTGCAAATTCATAAATGTAGTAGGAGTGATCATTGCTGGTGTGCAGTGGTAGAAGCAATCTTCACGCATTTTCTTTGGAGGGAAGTGAGAAAAAGGTATGAACAATGATCCTTTTGGTGCTTTCATTTGTTCATCTTCATCCCATCCATCTCCAACCAACCATATCTGCTAAATTCGTAATGTTACAAAACGGAATAGTATGATTACTTCAGAGGTTCGTTGAAGGCTGATTAGTTTTTGAATGAATTTCGTTACAGTATCTTGTGTATATTCAAAGAACAGTGATAAAACTATTTTTTTAAACTGAGAGGTCACCTGTTCGAGTTGTGCTAAATCTCATGCAATTTTGAACTAAAATATCAAATGTGGTTTATAACAGTTTTCAAATATATCTACATAGTGCAATTGACAATAATCTATATCAACTATAATCTGGTCCTTCTCTTTAGTACTTCGGGATCAACATATAGAGGTTTATCATTTTCATTTTTCGAAATACTCTACAAAATATTTTTCTTCAATATATATATATATAAGGGTTTAATGTCTCTTATGTTCTAAGAGATAAATTTTATCTTATACACACACATAAAAGTATGTGAATCTTATATATTTTTTTTTTTTCTTTTATTTACATGCTCATGGTCATACATGGCCCCACACACTTTAATGTATGTGTAGGAGATAAAATTTATTCCTACAACATGAAAACATTAATCCCTATATATAATGTGTTTTATTATTCTTTTATCGGAGAAGATAAGAGGTTTTTGGAACTGACTTAAAAAATGTGTTGGGTCCATTTATTTTTTTCAAGTGGGACCCATGGCTGGTTTGTGTTGGCGTCAGAGATATCTCTTTTCTTGTAAGAGGAGACTAATAAAATTAATATATAATTAAGAAAAACGTTATAAGAAATAATTTAATGAGAAACATGTCTCGTATCTTACATAAGATAATTTGTGCCATGTACATATAGAAAGTGGGTGAAATCTCATGCACATATAAAAAGTGGATGAAATCCACTTTTTCTTTTTATATTTTTTTTTCTTAGTGGGTTTCGTCTATTTTTTCATGTTGTATCAGATAAAATTATTTCATTTAACAAGACAAACATATTCTCCTAACTTAAATTAGACAATAATATAAGAATATGGATTAACCTTTGGAGCATTGATCGGTGAAAGAGCCAAGCTTCCTTCGGACTTGGTGAGCTTTAGTTGAAGCTTGTTCAGCTCATCCTTATATAATACAGCTACCTGTTTGCGATTTTATCCATCATTAGAATAAACTTTAACAATTAAATTAAGTAATACACCGGGTCGTCTAGATCTTGGAATTTAAATAAAACAGAATTTGAATTTCTCTTCCAATTATTTCATAATTAAAATTAGTTAAAAATATTAAAAAAAAAGTTTTGGTTTTTCAAATAACTGGATATCTAATCGTAATTCTAAATTGTTTTAATTTTCTTGTTTTAATATAATATATAAAATTCAAAAAACTATTTATAAAATTAAAATAATAAAATATTATTACAATAATAATATTATAATTTTTTAATTTATTAATTATCTCTTATAAAAATTATTTATAGGAAAAAGAAGTATAGAAAAAAAAGTATTACGATCATAATTATTAATATATTAGATTTCAAAGCATATGAGTGCTAGAAATTAAGTGATAGTGAGAGAATTAAACAGTAGTTACGGTTTAACTCAGAAAATATAAAAACATACTATTATTCAAAATAATATTATAATAATTTATTTTAAAAAAATGTATTGAAAAAATATTTGAAAAATAAAAATATTTGACTATTATTTATAAATATAGAAATTATATATTCTTATATAAAAAATATATTACAAATTTAATAAAATAGCAGTTACAAAACTAATATTAATAAAAATATTAACACAATAATAACATTTCATAATGCAATTATCACATTTTTATATCACTTTTATCATATGTTAAATTATATTAATAGAGTTATTTCTATAAAAAGATTAAAGAAGAAAAAGAGAGAATTTAATTTAAAGTTTTGGAATTAGTAATTCATAGGATATATACTAGATATATTTACAGATGAGAAGAGTTTGTACTAATTGTTTTTTTTAAATTAGTTTATAGAATTTTAATTCCAGTAATAAATGAGATTTCAAACATACCTATATTGGTTTTTAAAGGTCAAAATATAATTTTAAACTCTAATTCTATATTTAATTTTACATACCAATCAAAGAAAAGTGAGTGATATTCTAATATTTCGCCTAATTCACTTTAGAAATGACATTTTTTAAGTTAATCAAAAAATTCGTTAGAATATGGAAAATTCTCTTATTTCACTCAATGATAATAAAAAATTTGTCTCAGATTACTATACAGGGGGATGCATAGTCTTTGCAGCAAATTCATATTAATCATGCATACCTGTATATTTCTATTGCATAAAGCATTGGCCACAGCAAAAGAAACCTTGTTAAAGTTGCCACGAAGAAGCACTTGATTTGTCCTTTTGGGAATGCTGTTCAGCACCGTAGCTGCAGCTAAGCTACTACCGTCTACGATCTTTATCTTCAGATGTGGGAACCTTCGAATATAAAGTTCACCATATGCATTAAGCAGTTGGCTCTGCATGCATGAAAGAATGTTCAAATCAAATATATTATTTAACTTCCATAAAGTTAATACTGCAGATGTTCTGATTTTTAAAGAATTAGAATGATGCATGCGGGGTGATTGTATCATAATCGGCCCAAACATGACCGAACTTTTGGAATCGATTTTCTGAACAACGTTCATATTTCGTAATAAGCAGCAGCATTTTTTTGATTTTCGGATTATTTCCATAGAATTTTTAATTATTTTCTATTTAATTATTATCTTTTGTTTCCATAAGAATAATTTCATAAATTTTGTTATTTGGCTTTTCATTTGCCTTCAAATATTTATAAATATTGCAAACCCTAATTTACTTGATTATTTTTAATTAAATAAAATATTATTCGGAGCTTTGACTACTCTAAATCTTAGTTCTTTTTTGTGTAGCTAATTCACATACACTTGGTTATTATAGTATATATAGAAGGGGTTATTGTTTGTTTTTTCATCGTTCTAGTCAAAACTACTGTATTTTATAGTGACAGAAATAAAAATTACCGTGGAAAGAAATGAGAGATTTTTTATTTTAGTTTAAATATTATATAAATAATAATAATTTTAACAAAAATGACTGTGCTTTAAAAAGCACAAATATTTTTTCATATAAAAAAATGTTACTTCCGAGAGCTTTTTGATATCATAGTATATAAAGAAGTTTGAGAACCTCATTTTTTTTCTTTCTTTTGGTAAGCAGTTTGAAACCTCAATTTTACTCACATACAATTGTAGATTTAAGCATTCTTTACTATCGCATTATTACATAAATATTGTGATAAGATCACCAAATAACAAATAATTAAAAAGTTAAAATGAAAAGCAGACGTTTACTGTCAAAATCAAAACTTTCAACATGCTTTTTGCATGATATATAAAAAAAAGTAAATAAAAATTAAGTTACCTGATTTAGAAGTCCAAGACTTAGAACCTTTGCACCACTTAACTCAGCCTCCATTATTGCCTCTTCAATTAAGTTGTTCAATGTGATGCTCTTCCTTTTTAAGAAATACTGCAAAGCAAAAACAAACACATTGATAATCACTCAATCAATATTATTTTCTTTTGGAAGAGAATTCAAAATCTAAAATCACAAATGTAGAACAATCTTACCTGAATTTTAAATCTTGGTATAACCCAGGACTGCAACTTGAGACCGTTGAAGGTGTTGCTTTCTAAAACAAAGGTGCGCCCACAGATCCAAGTCGTGAGCATGTAACACATTGTAAAGGGCCACATTAAACGTAGGTACCATTTATATGTTTGAGGGTTGGAGGCTAAGGAAGCAAACCCAATGCGCAATTGGTAGATGGAATCTAACGTGGTAAGGTGTGTTAAGTGCACCACATCTGCTGACTCTTTTGGTCTCTTTAGAGAGGTTTCATACGTAGCATCTGTGGATGTATCTACAGTACCATAAATGTAGTCATACATAGGCATGAAAAGTGAGTAATTTGTCCTGAATTTGGTGTGATGCAGTGAGTGAAACCTGCGGAGACCAAACTTTTAAAGCCTTCTTAACTTCGATAAGAAAAGATTAATATATAATTATTCGAGGAGGGATATTCTTACCACCAAAATTTTCCACTATTAACTTACTACCAATTTAATCACCATTGGATCAAAGAGAGAGAATGTCAGTTTAATTAGTTTGGTTCAAAGAACCAAATTAATTAAATCAGTTTAATTTGGTTCAACACTAAAATTGATTCCGGTGGATCCTAAACTGGTTCAAAACTAATTATAAATCATAAACTGGTTTGACCACCATGCTCACCCTTAATTTTTACCAAGAGCTAACTACTTAGGACGGATTTTGATTATAGACATTACACTTTTATAGTATTTTTTAGTCAGCTTCGCCTTCTGGTCATGCTTTGGGTTATCTTAAATAAATTAAATGTCACACAATAATTTAAAACTTATAATTATTTTAACAACTAGTGATAAATAATAAAACTTCTTCATATAATTAATATCTTTTGCATAATATGTTAATGCATGGGGAAAATGTTTGTGCTTTTAAAGGATATAACATTGTATCCTTTTAAGTGAAACATGATGTTTTATATATTCTAATATTTAGCCAATTAAAAACGAATAAAAAATAAATTATGATAAATAAAAAATAATTATTTAAATATTACAATAAAACAGTGTAAATTCACTTAAACGGACATATTCTCATGTCTTTTAAAAAGATAAATATTTTTTTTCTATTTTTATACATTTATATATATAGAATAATATTTTCATTGTAAATAAAATATATATTAATTAATTTTAGTACTTACTATAAAATTTCAAAAGCAATTATCCACTTACGTACGTAGACACATGTAAATGAATAAAAGAGTTTAATTTTCCGTCTTTGAAAGAATATCAGTCATCTTATATGCAGTAAAAAAAATCAACTGGAGAAAGAAATATAATCTGAAAAGTAATTATTTATGTATGCAATAAAATATGAGAAAATATAAATTGAAATTTCCATGCGTGCTTTTTTCTGTTGTGGTTACTTCCGCAATTTGTTAGAGGTTACCGTGAAGTTTAAGAATAGTTTTCTGCTATATATTGCTTCGTAAAGTTGGACAAGAACAATAGAAAAACAAGGAGAAAAGAAATTAGTGTAGATTTTTATTATAGAAATCACGAATATTATAATTGATTTGCTTAAATTAAGGATGAAGCAGCTTACAAAAAAAAAAAAAAAAAAGGATGAAGCAATAATGATGTAGACTTACGATGGCGTGTACGAGAGATACTTCAACTGGGGGAAGAAGGAGAAGAGTCTCTTGGGAAAGAACTCAAAGTTACAATGACCCAGGTTGTTCATGAAATCAATGTAAAAGAGGTAGCCATAAAGGGCAGCTACGGAGGATTTTCCAGTGAACAATGTTGTCAACAGTGGCATCGAAAACAGCGTGAAATATGCCAAGTGCTCAGCAAATGGATGGGTAACGGCTGCCAAAGAAGAAAAAATGTTAACTTACAAAATTATCAATGTTTGTTCGCCATTATTTGGTCATATTATTTGAATCTTTCGAATTGCTCTCCTCTTGTTTTGGTTAATCCATAAAATTTAGCTTCAAAACAATACATGCAGCTTCAATGATTGACGACGAATATTTATATATAGTTGAGGAAATTTCCCCAATTATGAATGAGAAAATAAATCTTAACCATTTTCCCTTAGGCCCACTATGTGTGAAGCAAGCACACTCACCTAAAATGTGAAGTGTGAAGTGTGCTTGTGCTGTGAAGTGAAATCCTCTTCAACCAGCAGAATATAGGGCTCTGTTTGATCACTGTTCTTAAAAACAGTTTTTAGTTTTTAAAACAAAAAATAAAAAATAAAAAATCTCATTTGTTAAGACCTGTTTTATAAAAAAAAAGTTTTTAAAACTGTAATTGTTTACTTGTTTTTAGAATCAAATTTAAAGAATATGTCTAAGTTGTTTTTGTTTTCTGTTTTGGTTTTTAACTTTCAAATCAAAAATAATCACATAATTATTCTACAAAACAATTTTAAGATCAAAAAAACCAAAACACAATCAAAAGATCCAAACATCTCATTTTAGAAATACATACAAATGACCCTTAATATATACGCCTTAATGATCCACCCATTGTACTCGACGACTGTGGCCAGTCGAGAAGAATTCTCGACACAACTTCCTTATGACTCCTTATACGTACGAAAATGATTTGCTTGAATAATTGCTTTGTTGCTAACCCTATACTAATAGCAAAACACTAATCTCACTAAGAGCCGAGAGTTTGTTTCCCACATAACTCTATACATGTATATGGGACTATGGGATACTATCAAGTCTCAACTAAGATTTATATATGACCGACTTTTGTTTTCTTCTGGATGCAGAACATACAAAAAGGAAGAAAATATCGTACAGGTGATAGGCTCAGTGACAATTGAAGAATGATGGTGGGAGTGGTAGCGAGAGTAGAGAAAATGGTGATGAAGTGCTCTGTGTAACCAATAGTAAATGAACTCCACTGGTCCAGCATGTAATATAGCTGTGAGAACTACACCATCTGTCCTCCACCAGAGTAAGTTCCGAGCTATAGGAAATATCATGTACCCTATATAATACACGAGTGCAGTGAACAAAATCTGGTCATCCCTGCAAGTATTATTATATACTCAATCACAATCTTAATAATTAGATCAACGATCCTGTTGTTTCTTAATACTATCATTTGATTTCGCAAAATAATTAATTAAGGACAAATACAGAAAGAGGAATTAAATATTTGAACCAATTGGTTTCTCTGTCAACTTGTTCGAATTCAAGGCCTTTATCAACGATCCTGTTGTTGCCTTTAGCAGTTCGGTAGCGTGAGACAGAAATCCAAATCTGGTTGTGAAGCATTCTCACCAATATAGTTGGGAATATGAGATAGTACGCTGGGTCCCTTTCACTCGATATGAGAGAATATATGCTATGGGCAATCCACGGGGCTAGAATCACGTACTTAATATCCATAATCATGTTACATAAAAAAACAAACACAGAGAGGTCAATGTCAATACGTGAATAAATAATAAAATAAATAGTAACTCGTTTTTTTTTTAAAAAAAAAAGTTTAGAAATAACATAAAGAAAAAAGAATAATTTAAACACATTTTCAGTCACTTGAGTTGACCCAAGAGATAGCTAAGAGGGGGAATGAAAAACCATAAGCTCTTGTTCGTCTTTAGACTTTAGATGCGCAATAGATATGATATAATTGTAAAAAAAAATGTCTAGCACTTGGAGCGTGTAAAAAAAACTTTATCTTCATTCGGTACTTACAAGCTTTCACATATATAAGCCAATGTATGACATCTTGGAAGCATCACAATTTTTTTTTCTAAATGATATCGATGAGTTTACCTAGAGTTTGTGAAAACAAATTATACACAAGTAACGGAATTCTAAAATAAATTGATTGTCACGCCACCGTTTCTGTTTAAAAAAATGTTAACTAATTAACGGAATTTGGATTATTTAAAAATAAAGAACTTATAAAGAATAATTAAGCTTTTAGTAAGTATGCAATCTTGCGTAATGATCAATAGGTTTTAAATTGATAAATGATTTTTTGGATCACTATCTTATTTAGCTGAATGTGATAAAAATTTAGAAGATTATCCCTTTACTCTAAAATGAATTGCAAATATTCAAAATATAATCATTTAATAAACAAGAAGTATAAAATGTACACACATAATGGTTCACATATAGAGTTGTTAAATATAAACATGATCAACCATAAAGTTTGGCACCTTAAATCATTCTCTCAATATATATGAGGAAGGTTATACGTACAATCTTTTTTTTTTTTTTACAACCTATTACAACCATATATCATAACCGTTGATTTCCACCAATCAATGGTTACCATTTATTGTGAAATAATAATTAATTAATGAGTTTAATTTGCGAAAATTATAACCGTTGATTGACGGAAATCAACGGTTATGATATATGGTTGTAAGAGGTTGTAAAGAAAAAATATTGTAACTATAACCTCTCCATATATATATATATATATGGGGTTAGGATCATTTTACCAAAATATTACCAAAATAAAAGAAGAACCACTCATCATTGATTCAAGTGGTAAGGACTAAGGAGTTTGTTGCTCTTAATCAGCAACCTCGAGTTCGAGTTCTGGGAATGAAAAAAATAATTTTGGAAGAATCATCTCTATAATGAGTTCAATAATGTTGGAATCAGATTAGTTGAATAATCAATAAATCAGTGGATAAAAAAAAATAGAGGGACTGAAAAAGATAGTGGTAAAAAGGGAAAAGAAAATGAGGAAATGCAAGATCCTGATCATTACTTTAAAAACTGTAAAATGACCAAAAAAAAAAAAAAAAGGCTACAGTTGTAATGAGAGCAAAGTCAACCTTGAAGCTCCCAAGAGGCTTCCAAGGCCAATCTGTTAGAATGCCTGGTTTGGAAGCCATATTGCGAAGATCTGAGTGCAGATGGCTATTTATATAGTGTTCGAATGATAAAATGTTAACCTATAAACCATATTTCATTAAATGCAGTTACCTACAATTTGGGGTTGGGAAACAGTTAACCGCACAAGTAGGTTGCAATAAATAAGCAAGAGTGTCAAATTGAAACGTCATAAAAATTTAAATTTATCAAATTATTTAGATTGATTGCGTATCTTCTAAATCATCATGACCAATTGAGTAATATCCTTGAAGGGTTTGGTCTTCTCAACTTCTTCTTTTTGGATATATAGGTCTTCTCAACTTCAATTCTCTTCCGTGCCCCAGGAAAGAAAACTATGCTTGTCCAACTTCATCTTCATTCGGTACTTACAAACTTTCACATATATAAGCCATTGTATGACATCTTGGAAGCATCACAATTTTTCTTCTAAATGATATCGATGAGTTTACCTAGAGTTTGTGAAAACAAATTATACACAAGTAACGGAATTCTAAAAGAAATTGATTGTCACGCCACCATTTCTGTTTAAAAAAATGTTACCTAATTAACCGAATTTGGATTATTTAAAAATAAAGAACTTATAAAGAATAATTAAGCTTTTAGTAAGTATGCAATCTTGCGTAATGATCAATAGGTTTTAAATTGATAAATGATTTTTGGATCACTATCTTATTTACCTGAACGTGATAAAAATTTAGAAGATTATCCCTTTACTCTAAAATGAATCGCAAAGATTCAAAATATAATCATTTAATAAATAAGAAGTCTATGAAATGTACACACATAATGGTTCACATACAAAGTTGTTAAATATAAGGGTTTACATTTCTGCAGCTGCTGTACGTAAAACAATCAAATACTTGCCATATATATACTTGAAAGCATTAAATGCAGTGAATCATAACCATACAAAGGATGAAAGCATTAAATATGAGAAATCATAACTGATCGGAACATATCTTTACAACTGGGCCGATCATGTGATCTTCCTCTACATAGCCTGGAACTGTCCGTCTTGGGTCAGAGCATCTTGCAGTTGGGCCGCTTTATCCCATGGGTCTTCAATGGAACGCGATGGGGTGTATGAAAGAACCCGCACCGATAATTAAGGAGTTTAATTAATTAAATATGCGAAATTAGGAAATAATTTCATAATTGACCCTAATAATGATTATGAGGCTCTAATAATTATAGTAAGTGATTAAGAATGCTGAAAGTCTCTTTTCGGAAGAAAAGTGTAGATACCGGTTCTGCTAGTCAGTATAAATGCGTACCGAAAAAGTATTCTTGAAAACTATAATAAGTACATGATAATTACTAGAATAATATGTAGGACTTGTAAAACAATTTTAAAGTCAAAATAATGAGAACTGGTGCCAGAACTGATACTGGTTATGGAAAAGCGCGTACCGGAAAGTTGTTCCGAAAAATATAAGAAAAATATGATAATTTTTGTAAAAATGAGTAGGTTAAGAATCCTGAATTTGGGATCAAAATGCTAAGTGTAGCAATTAAAGTTAATACTGTGTGTTAGTGACTTAACTGCCTATATATATGACTTATGCACACAACCCTAGGTTGATCAATCATTTTTGTGCGTGAAGGTGGCTGACCAGAACTCTAAAACACTGTTCTATTGGCTTCTCTTCTCCTTTCTTGAGGTTTGAAGCCATTTTCTTCACACTTTCTCTTCTAAACACTTGGTTGAGTGTGTGAGCTTTGGGAAGGAAGTTCCTTTCTGAGTTGGAGAGGTTGGTGGTGAGGTGTTGAGGGGCTGAGTTGGGGTCCCTTGGGTGAGAGCTCTTGTTCTTGGCTTGTGAGCTTCAAAGTGTCAACCTTTGGAGAGAAGGAATCTAGCTTGTGTTGCCATTTTGGTGTGCCTTGAAGGTCAGACCTGTAGAGGCAGTGTGGTGAGCTCCAAGAGCACCCATTGTTGGCTGGTTGAGCTTGGGTGAGTTGTTCAACCCTTGAACTTGAGTCTTTATGCTTAAAAATGGTACCTTGATGCATGTAATGGTTAAAAGATGACAACCTAACGTTGGTTAATGTCAAACACACCTAGAAATGCATGTTTAAGTGTCTTTAATAGGTAAAATCCCAACCTTGGAATGATGTTTTCACGAAATACAGAAACTGCATTCTGTCGTGAAATATCCGGATATGTGTTCGAGAAATATCCGGATATTGATATCCGGATACGGGTTTTGTGATATCCGCATATGAGATATCCGGATAAGCCCCCGACATATATCCGGATATTCTGGGTTTTCGAAGAACAGTGGCGTACTATTCATTCAGAATGGGTGTTTGGGGTTTGTTGTAACAGCCCGTGTTAACCCGATTTGTTAACATACTATCGCATTAAGCCACGCTTAATTAAAATGCGGAATAACTTTTTCTTTAATTAAATTATGACGTCATTAACCTTAACCATGTTGATTACTTAATCAATTTCATAAAATAACTCCTGTATGTAAATTGTAAGACAACTAACTGAATACCTCGTATATAAATATTAAAGTGAATATCTAAAGTCACAGATCTACAACACGTAGTCCGAACAATATCCCAATACCTTATCCAACTTTAAATAAAACAAGACATAATCAAGTATTTATGGCATAGATAATCCCCATGCTCACCAAATAAGGCAACAATGCCCAACAACAATCTCAACAGCAAACATCATAGTACTACATGAAGCTAAAAGCATAAAACAGTAAATAGGATCCAGTATCCAACATGTCAACACATACAGCAATATCTAACTCAACTCTGGCCTCCTGCCACCCGAGGTCTCAACCCCACGGTTACCTGAACCTGAAATAAGCGTCCCCAAACATAGGGTGAGATCTCTAACAAGAAATCTCAGTAAGACAAGGGATCCTCAAGGATCTTGCATCCGAAGCTCACTTACATGTGCAATATAAGTTCTAAAAGCAGTAATTTCCAGTATAAGTTCCAAAAGTATGCAGTGCAACAGATATTCATGCCATATGAGTTATCACTATTCTACTGGCCAGAGAAAATGCAGGAATACGTCTATTACCCACATAGTAGTACAAGGAACATCGCTTGTGTAACAGCCCGTGTTAACCCGGATTGTTAACATACTATCGTATTAAGCCATGCTTAATTAAATGCGGAATAACTTTTTCTTTAATTCAATTATGACGTCATTAACCTTAGCCAACTTGATTACTTAATCAATTTCATAAAATACTGCCTGTATGTAAATTGTAAGACAACTAACTGAAATACCTCATATACAAATAATAAGTGAGTAACTAAGTCACAAGACTACAACACATAGCCTGGACCAAAATCCTGATACTTTACTACAACTGTAACTAACAGAAAACATAATAAGTCTATGTGGCATGGACAAACCCCATGCTCACCAAATAAGGCAACAATGCCCAAAACAGTCTCAACATAATATCATAACCAAAGCGGGAAAACATAACAGCAGTCAACATCCAGCATGTCAGCATGTCATAATACTATCAACTCAGCTCTGGCCTCCTGCCACCTGAGCCCTCAACATTACCTGATCTTGAAATAAGCGTCCCCAAACGTGAGGTGAGATCTCTAAACAAGAAATCTCAGTAAGACAAGGGGTCCTCAATGATCTTCCACCCCAAGCTCACTTACATGTGCAATATAAGTTCAAAAACAACATTTACAATATTAGTTCCAAAACTATGCAGTGCAACAGATATTCGTGCCATGTGTGTTATACAATCTACTGGCCAGAGAAATGTAGGAATACGTCTATACACACATAAGTAAAAGGAACACCGCTTGCACCTCACCCACAGCCTCACCATCTTGTATGTACCACATACTCAGGCTTACCGTATAGGTGGAAATCACATGCATATCATAAAAGCACATTGCATATAATAACTCAACAGCATTTCCAAAACATCAAAGCATGTAACACAGCATGCATAAACCACATCCCCATGGGATATGGTGGAACCATAACATGGCTAAACCGAGGACACGAAAGCTTACCTTGCAAGCTAGCTATCCAAGCCAAGAGTCCAACCACTCTCAAGTCCAAACACAACAGTATCACAATCTGATATGAACCAATAATATATCATTAATTATGCAACACAAGCATACAACTTAAAGACTACGCCTTCCTTTACGTTTTACGTCTTAAGGCTTCCAACAAAGCCATAAGCCTTTAATCATGTGATTCCGACTTAGTTCATTAATTACAGAAGTTCAACTTCCTTAATCTAGGGTCCACCAACCCCCAATAGCTTACTGTTCACACAACACAGCTACTGTTCTGCGAAATCCCATAATATCCGGATATACAGGGGACATATCCGGATATGCAATATCCAGATATCACACTGACCATATCCGGTATACCATATCCGGATATCCAGATCCTCATCCGGATATGAATATCCGGATACCATATCCGGATATGAATATCCGGATACCATATCCGGATACTGATATCCGGATATCTATTCGACAATTATCCGGATATCTCACGACAGAATGCAGTTTCTGCATTTCGTAAATATCCAGTCCAAAGGTTCAACTTTTAACCGATTATAGGCACTTAAACATGCATTTCTAGTTGTGTTTAACCTACCCCACCCTTAAGTTATCAACTTAGCTCAATACATGCATCAAGGTTCCATTTTTAAGCATTTAAACTTAGGATCATGGTTGGTATAACTTACCAAAGCTCAAAAACAGAATGGACAGTGCTCTTGGAGCTCTCCAACAGCTCCCCAACTCAGGTCACACAAGGTGTACGAAAATGCACACCAAGATGAGTGCTTTCTCCACAAAGGTGGCTTCTTGGAGTTCCAACACTCAAGGAAGAAACTCACACCCTCACACTAGGCAATTCAGCCCATAAACCTCCTACAAACAGAGGCACAACTCAGAATGATTCCACCCACACCACTCCCAAGGATCACTCTCACTCTTACCAAGTGTTTTTGTGAAGGAACCAAGAAGAAATGAGGTTCCTTGGCTCCAAAGGTGAAGGAAGGAAGAGGGTGGCAAAGTGGTTGCCCAGGCTGCAGAAATTCTCACGTAGAGAAGCTGCATATTCCTAGGGTTATGTGCCATAAGTTGATTATATAGCCACTTAAGTCATATCGCGCAGTATTAATCTTAATAGCAATGCAAAAGATCTTGATCCCAAACTTTGGAATCTAGACTTAGACATTTTTCTAAGATTTGTCATATTTTTATTTTATTTTTCGGAGCACCTTTCCGGTACGCGCTTTTCCATAGACAGTATTAGTTCTGGCATCAGATTTCATCATTTTGACTTGAAACTCGTTTTATAAGTCCTACATAATATTCTAGTAATTATCATGCACTCATTATAATTTTCCGGGATACTTTTCCGGTACGCATTTATACCGGGTAGCAGAACCGGTATCTGCGCTTTTCTTCCGACAAGCGACTTTCAGCATTTTTTACTCACTCAATATAATTATTTAAGCCCACTAATAATTATTAAGGTCAATTATGGAATCATTTCCTAATTATCATAATTAATTCACTGATTACCTTAATTAACGGTGCAGGTTCTTACATTCACCCCACCTTTTTAAGGATTTTGTCCTCAAAATCAAAAACATACATGTCTCGGAAGTCGGGATACTGCCGGAGAAGCTCATCATCTCGCTCCCATGTGCACTCCTCGGGACTACGCCCAGTCCACTGCACCTTGACCATCAGAATAATCTTGCTTCTAAGCTGTTTCTCGCCTCGATCGAGAATCTTGAGTGGTCCGACGGGAGTCTTTAGGTTCTCCCAAACCTCCACATCATCCGGCTGCACCACGTGCGAATGATCTGCTATGTACCTCCGAAGCTGAGACACGTGAAACACGTCATGGATGTTGGCTAGGTTCGGAGGTAAGGCAAGTCGATAGGCAACAGGTCCTACTCTACCAAGGATCTGGTAGGGCCCAATGAACCGCGGGCTCAACTTCCTCACTCCGAGTGCCCGTCAACACCGGTGACAGGTGAAAGTCTCACAAACACGTGCTCACCCTCACTGAACTCCAGTGGACGATGCTTGACATCGTAGTAGCTTTTCTGGCGATTCTGCACCTGCTTCAACTTTCCCCTGATCATCTGGATCTGCTGGGTAGTATCTTGGACAAAGTCCAAGCCAAATAGCTCTTTATCTCCAATCTCGGACCAGCAAGTAGGAGTCTGACACCTCCTACCATACAGCGCCTCGTAGGGTGCCATGCCCAGACTAGCATGAAAACTGTTGTTGTACGAAAATTCTACCAACGGAAGGTACCTATCCCATGCAGAGCCCTGCTCCAACGTGCAAGCTCTCAACATGTCCTCCAATGTCTAGATGGTCCGCTCAGTCTGTCCGTCAGTCTGAGGGTGATAGGCGGTACTCAATCTCAACTGCGTACCAAAAGCCTCCTGCAGCGCCTCCCAGAACCGAGATGTGAACTTCGGGTCCCTATCACTGATGATGCTCTCGGGCACCCCGTGAAGCCTCACAATCTCGCGGACATATAACTTGGCCAACTGCTCTGTAGTGAAGCTCACCTTCACTGGAAGAAAGTGGACAGACTTGGTCAATCTGTCCATAATGACCCAGATAGAGTCACAACCAGCCTGAGTTTTAGGCAATCCCACCACAAAGTCCATGGAAATACTCTCCCACTTCCACTGTGGAATCTCCAGAGGTTGAAGTTTACCAGACGGTTTCTGGTGCTCAATCTTAACCTTCTGACATATAAGACACTTGGACACGTAAACATCTATGTCCTTTTTCATGCCCAGCCACCAAAAATTTCTTTTTAAGTCCTGATACATTTTTGTCGCACCAGGGTGGATAGTAAACTGGCCCTTATGAGCCTCTGCCATAACCTCCTCAGTCAATGGCCCTCGAGGAATAACAATCCTCTTCTAAAACAACAACAAACCATCCTCATTCAAAGACACACCGTCCTGGTTCTTCACATAATCGAGGCACTCTCTTTGCACTTGCGCCTCTTTAATCTTTTCCATCAGCTCATTAATCACTTCTTCTGTTTCCATCTCAAGCAGTGCGACCCCAAACAAGGAGTTCACTCTCAAGTCTCTGAACTTTTCAATCACCTCACAATCGCTCATCATTAAGCTGGATAAGCTCACGGATTTCCGACTCAAAGCATCGGCTACCACATTGGCCTTGCCAGGGTGATACCTCAACTCAAAGTCGTAGTCCTTCAAGAACTCCATCCATCTTCGTTGTCTCATGTTCAACTCCTTCTGGTCAAACAGATATTTCAGACTCTTGTGGTCACTGAATACAGCAAACTTCATGCCAAACAGGTAATGCCTCCAAATTTTGAAAGCAAAAACAATGGCTGCCAACTCCAAGTCGTGAGTCGGGTAGTTCTCCTCATGAGGTTTCAACTGTCTTGAAGCATAAGCAACGGCTTTCCCTTTCTACATTAACACGCAGCCTAGCCCCTTTCCTGAGGCATCGCAAAATAACTCAAACTGCTCCGCAGGATCGGGAAGGACTAACACAGGAGCAGTAGTCAGTCTCTCCTTCAACTCCTGGAAACATTCCTCACACTCATGTGTCCACACGAATGGAGTCTCCTTTCGGGTAAGGCGGGTCATCGGTAGCACCATCTTGGAGAATCCCTCTATGAACCTCCTGTAGTACCCAGCCAAACCCAAAAAACTTCTCACTTCTGTAACCGTCTTGGGCCTCTCCCAATCCATCACGGCCTCAATCTTGTTAGGATCAACTACAACTCCATCAGCGAAAATCACATGACCCAGAAATTTCACCGCCTTGAGCCAAAACTCACATTTTGACGGCTTTGCATATAGCTTTTTCTCTTTCAACACTTGCAAAATAATCTTCAAGTGCTCAGCATGCTCCTCCTCCGTCTTGGAGTAAATCAAGATGTCGTCAATGAAGACGATCACAAACTGATCCAGGTACGGCTGGAAGATCCTGTTCATGTAGTCCATGAACACTGCGGGTGCATTGGTGAGTCCAAACGGGATCACCGAGTACTCATAATGCCCGTACCTCGAGCGAAACGCTGTCTTTGGGACATCCTCCGGCTTTACCCGTATCTGATGGTAACTGGACCAGAGATCAATCTTGGAATACACGCAAGCACCCCTGAGCTGATCCAGCAAATCATCAATGCGTGGGAGGGGATACTTGTTCTTGATTGTCACCTTGTTCAACTGTCTATAGTCGGTGCACAACCGCATGGTCCCATCTTTCTTTTTCACAAAAATAACCGGTGCTCCCCAAGGAGACACACTCGGCCGAATGAAATCCTTCGTTGAAAGCTCCTCAATATGCTTATTCAGCTCAGCCAACTCCGGTGGCGACATCCGGTATGGAGCCAATGATATAGACCCCACACCAGGCAATAAGTCAATGGAGAACTCTATCTCCCTCTGCAGTGGAAACTCAGGAATCTCATCGGGAAACACCTCGAGGAATTCCCTCACCACAGGAATGCCAGTGAGATTCTCCTGTGTCCCACTCACCAAACCTCCCAACATGACAAAACCCGATTGCCCTGCTCTCAAGGCCCTCCTCGCCTGCAGGACTGAAATGAACGGTGAGGAACTGGCTATGGATCCACCCGGAGACATCACCACTCTCTTGGCACAGCAATCAATCAATGCACAGTTTCTGGACAACCAATCCATGCCCAGAATAATCTCCAAGTTGGCCATCGGCAATCCTATCAGATCTACCGAGAAGTCACGGCCATCCCACTGAAACGCTACATCGCGATGGACAATGGAGGTCAAACATTTTTTCTCCGGTGGCGGTAGTCACCCGCATCGGTGGAGAAAGCACATCGCTGGGCAACTCAAGCCCCACAGCAATAGGGGTAGCAACAAATGAATGCGTTGCCCCGGAATCAAAAAAGCACATCGACAGCTGAACCACCAATGGTAACAGTACCTCTGACCAGGTTCGGAGCTCTGTCCGACTGCTGACGATCAAGTGTGTACACTCGCCCCGTAGTAGGTGGCACTGCTGGTGCCCCAGTAGGGACCATCTGCAATGGCACTGCCTGCACTGCAGCAACTCTCGCCGTCGGGCAATCTCTGGAATAGTGGCCCTTCTTGCCACACTGGAAGCATATCAACTGACCGGTAGCACACGGCCCAAAATGTGACTTCCCGCATCTCGAGCATCTGGGAGCAGGTGGTCTCGCTGTGTTCCCCTGAGTGGAAGTCTTTTTAAACTGGTTTGGCGCTTGCTTAGTCGCCAACTGTTTGCCCTTACCCTTGTTCCCAAACTTCCTGTCTCTCCAGGAAGCGGAACCACCAGTACCCTGTGGCACCTCAATCTTGGCCTTCTTGGCCTGACCCGCACGACAGTAGTCCTCAATATCACGGCACTGCTGTACCAACGCCCCGAAGTCTCTCGAAGGAGAACCAACAAGGTGTCCAGCAATGTCCTCATTAAGTCCCCTCCGGAACTTAGCAGCTAAAAAGATGGGAGTCGGCCTCGCCATGCGGAAATGAGCAAACTTAACAAGCTCATTAAACTTAGCCAGGTACTCGTCCACAGACAACGAGCCCTGAACCAAACTGTCAAACTCTCCCTGCTTCCTCTCCTGAGCATCATAAGGAAAGTACTGACCCAGAAAGTAATCCTCAAAGAATGGCCATGTCATCACATGCCCCTGCATCTCGAACGCCGGAGAGGTGTTCGTCCACCACTCATGGGCATCGGCCTCCAGCATGTACGTGGCGAACATCAGCTTCTGTGGATCGGTGCACTGCATCACCCTGAATATCTTGTCCAGGGCCTGAAGCCATCTAGCAGTAGTAATGGGGTCGTAGGATCCATCAAACGTAGGTGGCTTATGCTTGTGGAAAGCATTCAGCCAGCGGTCGATCTCGTCACGATCCTCAGCAAATACAGGAATGGTTTGCAAAGCCCCGTCAAATGACTACCCTCACCCATCTGACTCTGGGTGTCCTCCTATTGACTAGGTGGAGGTGGAGGCGGTGGCGGTGGTGGAGGACACTGGCCAGCAGCAGGACCAACCCTCAACTCCTCCAACATGACCCTCATCATAGTCATGTTGGCCATCCGGTTCTCCTCCAGAACCTCAGCAGTGGCTCGTCTGTTCGCCTCTCTGATAGCGTCCAGCATCGCCTGGTTTGCCAACCTCGTGGCCTCCTGGTCGGCTAGTCGGGCCGCCTGCATCTCAGCTAATGCAGCCAGGATAGGATCTGGTTGATCCTCTCTCGTACTAGGGTTCCTCCTCGGTGGTACCACGACTCTGCACAAGTTACACAAAGAATGAGTTGATCAGGCCCACGCCATGTGGTCACATATGCATTATCATAATACACACCAATCAGAGAGAACACAAAGTAGACACGCAACGAAACATCCTAAGTTATTACAATACATACAGGCTTTTCCCTAGAAAGTGCTCTGATACCATAAAATGTAACAACCCGTGTTAACCCGGATTGTTAACATACTATCGTATTAAGCCACGCTTAATTAAATGCGGAATAACTTTTTCTTTAATTCAATTATGACGTCATTAACCTTAGCCAACTTGATTACTTAATCAATTTCATAAAATACTGCCTGTATGTAAATTGCAAGATAACTAACTGAAATACCTCATATACAAATAATAAGTGAGTAACTAAGTCACAAAACTACAACACATAGCCTGGACCAAAATCCTGATACTTTACTACAACTGTAACTAACAGAAAACATAATAAGTCTATGTGGCATGGACAAACCCTATGCTCACCAAATAAGGCAACAATGCCCAAAACAGTCTCAACATAATATCATAATCAAAGCGGGAAAACATAACAGCAGTCAACATCCAGCATGTCAGCATGTCATAATACTATCAACTCAGCTCTGGCCTCCTGCCACCTGAGCCCTCAACATTACCTGATCCTGAAATAAGCGTCCCCAAACGTGGGGTCAGATCTCTAAACAAGAAATCTCAGTAAGACAAGGGGTCCTCAAGGATCTTCCACCCCAAGCTCACTTACATGTGCAATATAAGTTCAAAAACAACATTTACAATATTAGTTCCAAAACTATGCAGTGCAACAGATATTCGTGCTATGTGTGTTATACAATCTACTGGCCAGAGAAATGCAGGAATACGTCTATACCCATATAAGTACAAGGAACACCGCTTGCACCTCACCCACAGCCTCACCATCTTGTATGTACCACATACTCAGGCTTACCGTATAGGTGGACATCACATGCATATCATAAAAGCACATTGCATATAATAGCTCAACAGCATTTCCAAAACATCAAAGCATGTAACATAGCATGCATAAACCACATGCTCATGGCACATGGTGGAACCATAACATGGCTAAACCGAGGACACGAAAGCTTACCTTGCAAGCTAGCTATCCAAGCCAAGAGTCCAACCACTCTCAAGTCCAAACACAGCAGTATCACAATCTGATATGGACCAATAATATATCATTAATTATGCAACACAAGCATACAACTTAAAGACTACGCCTTCCTTTACGTTTTACGTCTTAAGGCTTCCAACAAAGCCATAAGCCTTTAATCATGTGAATCCGACTTGGTTCATTAATTACAGAAGTTCAACTTCCTTAATCTAGGGTCCACCAACCCCCAATAGCTTACTATTCACACAGCGCAGCTACTGTTCTGCGAAATCCCATAATATCCGGATATACAGGGGACATATCCGGATATCACACTGACCATATCCGGATATACCATATCCGGATATCCAGATCCCTCATCCGGATATGAATATCTGGATACCATATCCGGATATGAATATCTGGATACCATATCCGGATACTGATATCCGGATATCTGTTCGACAAATATCCGGATATCTCACGACAGAATGCAGTTTCTGCATTTCGTGAATATCCAGTCCAAAGGTTCAACTTTTAACCGATTATAGGCACTTAAACATGCATTTCTAGGTGTGTTTAACCTACCCCACCCTTAAGTTATCAACTTAGCTCAATACATGCATCAAGGTTCCATTTTTAAGCATTTAAACTTAGGATCATGGTTGGTATAACTTACCAAAGCTCAAAAACAGAATGGACAGTGCTCTTGGAGCTCTCCAACAGCTCCCCAACTCAGGTCACACAAGGTGTACGAAAATGCACACCAAGATGAGTGCTTTCTCCACAAAGGTGGCTTCTTGGAGTTCCAACACTCAAGGAAGAGACTCACACCCTCACACTAGGCAATTCAGCCCATAAACCTCCTACAAACAAAGGCACAACTCAGAATGATTCCACCCACACCACTCCCAAGGATCACTCTCACTCTTACCAAGTGTTTTTGTGAAGGAACCAAGAAGAAATGAGGTTCCTTGGCTCCAAAGGTGAAGGAAGGAAGAGGGTGGCAAGGTGGCTGCCCAGCAGAAATTCTCACTTAGAGAAGCTGCATATGCCTAGGGTTATGTGCCATAAGTTGATTATATAGCCACTTAAGTCATATCGCGCAGTATTAGCCTTAATAGCAACACAAAAGATTTTGATCCCAAACTTTGGAATATAGACTTAGACATTTTTCTAATATTTGTCATATTTTTATTTTATTTTTCGGAGCACCTTTCCGGTACGCGCTTTTCCATAGCCAGTATCACTTCTGGTACCAGATTTCATCATTTTGACTTGAAACTCGTTTTATAAGTCCTACATAATATTCTAGTAATTATCATGCACTCATTATAATTTTCCTGGATACTTTTCCGGTACGCATTTATACTGGGTAGCAGAACCGGTATCTGCGCTTTTCTTCCGACAAACGACTTTCATCATTTTTTACTCACTCAATATAATTATTTAAGCCCACTAATAATTATTAAGGTCAATTATGGAATCATTTCCTAATTATCATAATTAATTCACTAATTACCTTAATTAACGGTGCGGGTTCTTACAGCTTGCACCTCACCCACAGCCTTACCATGTTGTATGTGTCACATACTCAGGCTTACCGTATAGGTGGACCCATATGCATATCATAAAAGCACATTGCATATAACAACTCAACAGCATTTCCAAAACATCAAAAGCATGTAACACAGCATGCATAAACCACATCCCCATGGGACATGGTGGAACCACAACATGGCTAAACCGAGGACACGAAAGCTTACCTTGCAAGCAATCAATCCAAGCCAAGAGTCCAACCACTCTCAAAGTCCAAACACAACAGTATCACAATCTGTTATGGACCAATAATATATCATTAACCAAAGCTCATACGTTTAAGCATAAAGACTACGTTTTCCTTTTATGGTTTATGTCTTAAGGCTTCCTACAAAGCCACAAGCCCTTAACCCTTTAGGTTCTGACTTAGGATCGTGGCGAGAAGCAACTAAGAAGTAAGACTATTCTGATGGTCAAAATGCAGTGGACTGGACGTAGTCCCGAGGAGTGTACATGGGAGCGAGAGGAAGAGCTTCTCTAGCAGTATCCCGACTCTTGAGACATGTATGTTTATGATTTTGAGGATAAAATCCTTAAAAAGTGGGGTGAATGTAAGAACCCGCATCGATAATTAAGGAGTTTAATTAATTAAATATGCGAAATTAGGAAATAATTTCATAATTGACCCTAATAACGATTATGAGGCTCTAATAATTATAGTAAGTGATTAAGAATGCTGAAAGTCTCTTTTCGGAAGAAAAGTGCAGATACCGGTTCTGCTAGTCGGTATAAATGCGTACCGAAAAAGTATCCCAAAAAACTATAATAAGTACATGATAATTACTAGAATAATATGTAGGACTTGTAAAACAATTTTAAAGTCAAAATAATGAGAATTAGTGCCAGAACTGATACTGGCTATGGAAAAGCGTGTACCGAAAAGTTGTTCCGAAAAATATAAGAAAAATATGATAATTTTTGTAAAAATGAGTAGGTTAAGAATCCTGAATTTGGAATCAAGATGCTAAGCGTAGCAATTAAATTTAATACTGTGTGTTAGTGACTTAACCACCTATATATATGACTTATGCACACAACCCTAGGTTGATCCATCATTTTCGTGCGTGAGGGTGGCTGACCAGAACTCTAAAACACTATTCTATTGGCTTCTCTTCTCCTTTCTTGAGGTTTGAAGCCATTTTCTCCACAATTTCTCTTCTAAACTCTTGGTTGAGTGTGTGAGCTTTGGGAAGGATGTGTGGGTTCCTTTCTGAGTTGGAGAGGTTGATGGTGAGGTGTTGAGGGGATGAGTTGGGGTCCCTTGGGTGAGAGCTCTTGTTCTTGGCTTGTGAGCTTCAAAGTGTCAACCTTTGGTGAGAAGGAATCTAGCTTGTGTTGCCATTTTCGTGTGCCATTAAGGTCAGACCTGTAGAGGCAGTGTGGTGAGCTCCAAGAGCACCCATTGTTGGCTGGTTGAGCTTGGGTGAGTTGTTCAACCCTTGAACTTGAGTCTTTATGCTTAAAAATGGAACCTTGATGCATGTAATGGTTAAAAGATGACAACCTAACGTTGGTTAATGTCAAACACACCTAGAAATGCATGTTTAAGTGTCTTTAATCGGTAAACTCCCAACCTTGGAAGGATGTTTTCACGAAATGCTGAAACTGTATTCTGTCGTGAAATATCCGGATATGTGTTCGAGAAATATCCGGATATTGATATCCGGACATGGGGTTTTGTGATATCCGGATATTAGATATCCGGATATGCCCCCGACATATATCCGAATATTCTGAGTTTTCGAAGAACAGTGGCGTACTATTCATTCAGAATGGGTGTTTGGGGTTTGTTATAACAGCCCGTGTTAACCCGATTTGTTAACATACTATCGCATGAAGCCACGCTTAATTAAAATGCGGAATAACTTTTTCTTTAATTCAATTATGACGTCATTAACCTTAACCAAATTGATTACTTTTTCAATTTCATAAAATAACTCCTGTATGTAAATTGCAAGACAACTAACTGAATACCTCGTATATAAATATTAAAGTGAATATCTAAAGTCACGGATCTACACCACGTAGTCTGGACAATATCCTGATACCTTATCCAACTTTAAATAAAACAAGACATAATCAAGTATTTGTGGCATAGACAATCCCCATGCTCACCAAATAAGGCAACAATGCCCAATGTAAGAACCCGCACCGCTAATTAAGGTAATTAGTAAATTAATTATGATAATTAGGAAATGATTCCATAATTGACCTTAATAATTATTATTGGGCTTAAATAATCATAATGGATGAATAAAAATGCTGAAAGTCGCTTTTCGGAAGAAAAACGCAGATACCGGTTCTGCTACTCGGTATAAATGTGTACCGGAAAAGTATCCCAGAAAATTATAACGAATGCATGATAATTACTAGAATATTATGTAGGACTTATAAAACAAGTTTCAAGTCAAAATAACGTAATCTGATGCCAGAACTGATACTGGCTATGGAAAAGCGCGTACCGGAAAAGTGCTCCGAAAAATAAAATAAGAATATGAAAAATCTTAGAAAAATGCGTAGGTCTAGAATCCGAAGTTTGGGATCAAGATATTTTACTTTGCTATTAAGGCTAATACTGCGCGATTAGTGGCTTGTGCCTATAAATAGACACATTAAGTGGGCACACAACCCTAGGCAGCCACCATCATACGTGAGAGGCTGATTTTTCTGAGAGTTGGCACTGTTTCATTGCTCTCTTTCACCATTTGTGAGCTTGGTGACCTTCCTTCTTCAATTTTCTTCACCATTCCTTCTTCCAAGCAACTAGAGTGTGCCTTGTGTGAGTGTGGTGTCACCTTTTTTGAGTTGAGATGCTGGGTGAGGGGTGTTAGTGGGCTGTGGTGTTGTCTCCATGGTTATGAACCATTGTTCATGCCATTAGAGGTTCCAAGAAGCCTCCTTTGGTGCCAAGAACCAACCTTTGGTGTGGCATTTTCGTGTCCTTGGGTGTGCTGGACTTGTGTGCAGTATTGGGAGCTCTTAAGGCACCTTGAACTACTGACTAAGCTTTGGGGTAAGTCACCTTAACTTGATCATGTGTTTTTATGGCCTAAAGGTGGTATCTTGGTATGTTAATAGGGTTAACACATAACCAACACATAAGTGAACTCATATGTGCTTAAAGATGCATGCTTTAACATGTACATGTGTTAAAAGTTGGATCTTTGGGTTGGATATTCACGAAATGCAGAAACTGCATTCTGTCGTGAGATATCCGGATATTTGTCGAACAGATATCCGGATATCAGTATCCGGATATGGTATCCGGATATTGATATCCGGATATGGGATCTGGGTATCCGGATATGGCATATCCGGATATGTCCAGTGTGATATCCGGATATGGCATATCCGGATATGTACCTTCTGATATCCGGATATCCTGGGTTTGCGCAGACAGTAGCTGTGCTGTATGAACAGTAAGCTATTGGGTGTGTGTGGACCCTAGATTAAGGAAGTTGAACTTCTGTAATTAATGAATAAGTCAGAATCATATGATTAAGGGCTTATGGCTTTGTTGGAAGCCTTAAGACGTAAAACGTAAAGGAAAGGCGTAGTCTTTAAGTTGTATGCTTGTGATGCATAAATATTGATGTATTATTGGCCCATATCAGATTGTGATACTACTGTTTTTGGACTTGTGAGTGGTTGGACTCTTGGCTTGGATAGCTAGCTTGCAAGGTAAGCTTTCGTGTCCTCGGTTTAGCCATTTTGTTGTTCCACCATGTCCCATGGGATGGGTTTATGCATGCTGTGTTACATGCTTTAATATTTTGGAAATGCTGTTGAGCTATTTATATGCAATGTGCTTTTATGAGATGCATGTGGTGTCCACCTATACGGTAAGCCTGAGTATGTAGTACATACAAGATGGTGAGGCTGTGGGTGAGGTACAGGTAGCGTCCTGGTACTCATGTAGGTATAGACGTATTCCTACATTTCTCTGGCCAGTAGATTTGATAAACACACATGGCATGATTAATTGCTGCATCGCATGATTTTGGAACTTATATTGTAAATACTGTTTTAGAACTTATATTACACATGTAAGTGAGCTTGGGGTGGAGACTCCTTGAGGACCCCTTGTCTTACTGAGATTTCTTGTTAGAGATCTCACCCCACATTTGGGGACGCTTATTTCAGGATCAGGTAATGTTGAGGGCTCAGGTGGCAGGAGGCCCGAGCTGAGTTGATATGATGATATGCTGACTGCTGTTATGTTTTCCGCTTTGATTATGCTATTTATGTTAAGACTGTTATTGGGCATTGTTGCCTTATTTGGTGAGCATGGGGCTTATCCATGCCACATGGTTGTGTTATTGTCTTTCTAGTTATGTTGTAATTAAAGTATCAGGATTTTGACCCAGGCTGCATGTTGTAGTCCTGTGGTTTTAGATACTCACATTATATTTATGTACGAGGTATTCAGTTAGTTGTCTTGCAATTTACATACAGGCAGTATTTTATGAAATTGATTAAGTAATCGAGTTGGTTAAGTTTAATGACGTCATAATTGAATTAAAGAAAAAGTTATTCCGCATTTTAATTAAGCGTGGCTTAATACGATAGTATGTTAACAATCCGGGTTAACACGGGCTGTTTCAGGGTTTGTTGTAACAGCCCGTGTTAACCCGATTTGTTAATATACTATCGCATTAAGCCACGCTTAATTAAAATGCGGAGTAACTTTTTCTTTAATTCAATTATGACGTCATTAACCTTAACCAAGTTGATTACTTAATCAATTTCATAAAATAACTCCTGTATGTAAATTGCAAGACAACTAACTGAATACCTCGTATATAAATATTAAAGTGAATATCTAAAGTCACGGATCTACACCACGTAGTCCGGACAATATCCTGATACCTTATCCAACTTTAAATAAAACAAGACATAATCAAGTATTTGTGGCATAGACAATCCCCATGCTCACCAAATAAGGCAACAATGCCCAACAACAATCTCAACAACAAACATCATAGTACTATCTGAAGCTAAAAGCATAAAACAGTAAACAGGATCCAGCATCCAACATGTCAGCATATACAACAATATCTAACTCAACTCTGGCCTCCTGCCACCCGAGGTCACAACCCCACGGTTACCTGAACCTGAAATAAGCGTCCCCAAACGTGGGGTGAGATCTCTAACAAGAAATCTCAGTAAGACAAGGGGTCCTCAAGGATCTTCCACCCGAAGCTCACTTACATGTGCAATATAAGTTCTAAAAGCAGTAATTTCCAGTATAAGTTCCAAAAGTATGCAGTGCAACAGATATTCATGCCATATGAGTTATCACTATTCTACTGGCCAGAGAAAAAGTAGGAATACGTCTATTACCCACATAGTAGTACAAGGAACATCGCTTGCACCCACCCACAGCCTCACCATGTTGTATGCGTCACATACTCAGGCTTACCGTATAGGTGGACCCACATGCATATCATAAAAGCACATTGCATATAACACAGCTCAGCAGCATTTCCAAAACATCAAAAGCATGTAACACAGCATGCATAAACCACATCCCCATGGGACATGGTGGAACCACAACATGGCTAAACCGAGGACACGAAAGCTTACCTTGCAAGCAATCAATCCAAGCTAAGAGTCCAACCACTCTCAAAGTCCAAACACAACAGTATCATACGTTTAAGCATAAAGACTACGTTTTCCTTTTACGGTTTATGTCTTAAGGCTTCCTACAAAGCCACAAGCCCTTAACCCCTTAGGTTCTGACTTAGGATCGTGGCGAGAAGCAACTAAGAAGTAAGACTATTCCGATGGTCAAAATGCAGTGGACTGGACGTAGTCCCGAGGAGTGTACATGGGAGCGAGAGGACGAGCTTCTCCGGCAGTATCCCGACTTTCGAGACAGGTATGTTTCTGATTTTGAGGACAAAAACCTTAAAAAGGTGGGGTAAATGTAATAACCGCACCGTTAATTAAGGAGTTTAATTAATTAAATATGAAAAATTAGGAAATAATTCCATAATTGACCCTAATAATGATTATGAGGCTCTAATAATTATAGTAAGTGATTAAGAATGCTGAAAGTCGCTTTCGGAGAAAAGTGAAGATACCGTTTCTGCTAGTCGGTAAAAATGCGTATCGAAAAAGTATCCCGGAAAATTATAATAAGTACATGATAATTACTAGAATAATATGTAGGACTTGTAAAACAATTTTAATGAGTACCGGAAAGTTGTTCCGAAAAATATAAGAAAAATATGATAATTTTTGTAAAAATGAGTAGGTTAAGAATCCTGAATTTGGGATCAAAATGCTAAGCGTAGCAATTAAAGTTAATACTGTGTGTTAGTGACTTAACCGCCTATATATATGACTTATGCACACAACCCTAGGTTGATCCATCCTTTTTGTGCGTGAGGGTGGCTGACCAGAAATCTAAAACACTGTTTTATTGGCTTCTCTTCTCCTTTCTTGAGGTTTGAAGCCATTTTCTTCACACTTTCTCTTCTAAACACTTGGTTGAGTGTGTGAGCTTTGGGAAGGAAGTGTGGGTTCCTTTCTGAGTTGGAGAGGTTGATGGTGAGGTGTTGAGGAGCTGAGTTGGGGTCCCTTGGGTGAGAGCTCTTGTTCTTGGCTTGTGAGCTTCAAAGTGTCAACCTTTGGTGAGAAGGAATCTAGCTTATGTTGCCATTTTCACGTGCCTTGAAGGTCAGACCTGTAGAGGCAGTGTGGTGAGCTCCAAGAGCACCAATTGTTGGCTGGTTGAGCTTGGGTGAGTTGTTCAACCCTTGAACTTGAGTCTTTATGCTTAAAAATGGTACTTGATGCATGTAATGGTTAAAAGATGACGACCTAATGTTGGTTAATGTCAAACACACCTAGAAATGCATGTTTAAGTGTCTTTAATCTGTAAAAACCCAACCTTGGAAGGATGTTTTCACGAAATGCAGAAACTGCATTCTGTCATGAAATATTCGGATACGTGTTCGAGAAATACCCAGATATTGATATCCGGATATGGTATCCGGATATTGATATCCGGATATGGGGTTCTGTGATATCCGAATATGGGATACCCGGATATGGCCCCGACATATATGTTAGTATATGGGTGTCCTAGAGACAATCTTTTGATTAAATAAAGGACACTAGATTTAGAACTTTGTTTGTCTCAAATAAATGAAAGCACTATTTATTCAGTTTCATATTATGTCTCGATATTACTGTTAATATTATATGAACGAACTGAATAAACCCCTTGGAATAGAACAGGTATCTCTTGAGTATCTGTGATGAGATCACGATCATGAGGATTCAAGGATATTGCATGTCTATTCCTAATTATATGTTCATAGTCTAGAGACACTGAGTTTGGGGATTAGTGATCTCGGGTAAGACTAGTACGACTTATCTACTTGTATATGGATACAAGGTAAAGACCTCATGAGCTGCATATATGGAGATATCTTAGCTAAAGTCGTGGGTGGACCTATAAGAGTATAGCTCGCACTGAACAGACCCAAAAAGAGACTCTATGAGGAAATCTCACAGATAGTGTCATTAGAGTAATCTCTTTATGTTTGGGTATGTCTTTCCTTAGACCAGAAGTTATTACCTAGACTGTGTTCTTGAAGGCATGTTTTGATTGTATGCCTCGTCTGCCTGAAACATGGAGACTCATAGGTATACTGTTGGGCGTGTCCTTAAAGGGCACAGGGTTAGGGTAATAAGCTGATGGAATTCGTCAAATCTCTGTGAGAGATTAGGTTATCTGTAAACCGGAGAAATCGGGATGACATTTATAAGGATTCAGGAATCTATGCATAGCAAAAGAGATCATGAGATGGTCTGCCTTTAGAGTCAGTAAATTGAAGATTCCCTATTTCGAATAAAGCTTACCCTAAACCGCAGGGATTGATACATTTCCTTACCCTATGTTAATGGGAAGATAACCGAGACGAAGGGAAATACATACGGTAACCAAATATGTGCAATAGGATGATCAAGTCATTAATCTGACTAGTTCTGGGGCAATAAAGCATTGCTAGTGCTATGTGTTGTCATTAATTGGGTTGTGGGCTTGTTGGGCCTAAGCCCAGTTATGTCAGAAGCTAAGTTGGACCTAATGGGTCACACACTAACACCTTATAGTAATGATGGACTAGCTTTAAAGGTATTGGGCCTAATAATGGTTGTTATCCCAAGAAGCTGTTTGGAAGCCCACCTAAATGGGTGGGTGGTGCATGGAGCTTAGTAATGGGCTTGGATAGTCCAAGCCATTACTAATTAATTTAATTAGTTAAATTAATAATCAAATATTTGAATTTCGAATTTTGAATTTGAAATTTGAATTTTGAAATTTGAATTTGGAATTTGAATTTCGAAATTCGAATTTTGAATTTGAAATTTGAAATTTAAAATTTGAATTTTGGAATTTGAATTTGGAATTTGAATTCTGAAATTTGAATTTTGAATTTGAAATTTGAAATTTTGAATTTTGAATCTTGAATTTGAATTTTTGAACATTTGAATTCAAGTGTTTGAATTCGAATTTGAATTGGCTTTGAAAAGTTGTTTAATAACAAAAGGATAAGACGGGATCTTATTGGAGCATATTCCTTGGATCAAGAAGCATCTTTGGAGCACATCCTTGGGCTGTTGGTCCGCAAATTTGAGTGATAAGGATGTCATCTTATCACTTAAAACAAAGCTCCATTCAGATTTGGTGGTTGAGGGAATCAGTGGGTGAGTTGATTCAAATTTTGAATGCAACTACTCAATATATTTGGACCCCTTCTAGGGCTGAATTATGCGCATGAAAAGTATACTATATGATAGTTTATGAATTTAATTTTAAATTATTTTGAACTTAATTTCATGAGGATAAGATTGGAGGTTGTTGGCAAAATTGGTTTTGCAACAGCTCCACCTTATCCTCCCCTGTTCCATGCGCAAATTTCAAATGTGTTTGAAAGTTGGTTTTCATTTTGAATGAATTAAATTCCATCTTCCTCTCATCAAGGTGTGCGCATATATACAGGTTCCTCACCTTAGGGTTTTGTCAAGAAAACCTAGCCAACTCTCCTTCATCTGATGCACCATTCTGTAGGTAGTTCACTACACCTTTCCAAACAGAATACCTAGCCTCTACCTTCACCACTTGTGCGCATGGCAAGCCTCATTGTGGTGTTCATCTGGCGGCTTTCAAGAAGGGGTTCTTGCATCATTGACGAACGGTGGTGTGGATCACCATTAGAGGGTTTGAACCCTTCAAGCCTGACATCTGATCTCCCTGACTGATCAGGCCAAAAACAAGGTAACATCATGCTGTCTTAAAGCATGAACCTATGTGTGCATGTATATTCCGCAGTAAAATTTTTGTTTTACACCTTACATGCATCGGCCTTCAAAGGCCAGATTACTTTCAAGTGGTATCAAAGCCCGGTTGCTTTACCATCGGCGGGTGATGGTACCTTGTTTGTGAAAGGAGCTTTTCACGGTCAAAAAATCTTTAAAGGGTTAAAGTTTAAATTCTGCATATGGATTTTGAATCACAAATCCTTTAAAGTGTTAAAGTTTTTGTTTTTATGAACATGTAAATTTGATTCTGTGTTCATAAAACATTATGCATCATGGTTTAGTTTCTTTTTCTTTACAAAAGTTTCAAAAAGGAACACCCTTTTTGAAAGGGTAGATTCGGCCATGGAGGGTACTAAGAGTACCTTGAATGATTTCTTATTTTTCTCCATGAATTGTGTCATGATTATATGCATGAAATTTTGTGACAAAATTTATCATATAGTCACCTATATGATTCGGCCATGAAGGAGTTTATGGCTACATGCATGGTTTAATTTTGTTTTCTTTAAGAAAGAATTAACAAAATTTGAATTAAAATTGTTTTTTAAATTCGGCCAATGAGAAATTTAAGATTATGAATCTTGATGTTATTTTGATGTTTAAATGTTAAATGTCAAAATATATGTGAAAATATTATGTGATAATATAATGTTTGTGTTTGCAAGTTTTGAACTTCAGGTACAAACAGGAAGGGGATGGTCATGGTGCCCGGATTTGAATTTTTGAATTTTAAATTAATGTGTAATCGCGCATTTTAATTTACAAGTGTATTTGTAATTTAAATCTTGTAATTTTGTCCCTCCAAAGATGTTTTGGAGTTTCTTTGATTATGTGTAATTAGAGAAATAGGCTAGTGGCGTATAGACGACAAGCAGCCGTTGCTTAAAGAAGCAAAAAGGACAAAAGCGCGAGTACCATGGCTATCTCAATATAAACTGTTTATATGCATGTATGATTAGAACGTCTAGTATGCATGAATTGGGCAAACCGCGTTTTGTATGGTTATTATGTTTGTCCAATAGCGACTAGTGTATACCGATAGATGTTTGACATAGGTAACGACTAACATGATAACTTACAATATGCGTTTGATGGGACCTAATTAACCCTAAAATAAAAGGAACCCTTAAAAGGAATAAATAATTAAGCATATGATTACCTCCCACCACCAATGCTACTCAAAACTCTTCTACATAGTGGTGCTCCACAACTCAGTTGGGACCCACTATTTCGTTGAGCTAGAGTAGTGTTTGAAGTGTAAGACACTTAGGGTGCTGGTTTAATGCTTAACTAAGACATAAGTTGCAGGCACAGCCGGGCTTATGTGCTTAGGGTAATGGTGCTAGGTTGGTTGCATGAGATGCACCACTAAGTGACAAAGAGTTGTCAACCTAATGTTAAGAGAGGGTATGAGATATTGTTGATAAAGATCAACCAATTATTTAAATTAATCTTGCGGTCTCAGACGGAGATTAAAGTAAATAATCACACTCTTAATCCCACTAAGGTAAAATCTAAAGTAGATTAACCCTAAGTCAAAAGCAAGGGTCATTGACTTAGATAAAATAGTGGGAGGGGCAAATTATTTCAAGTCTTTAATAATTTGCTTTTAACTACATAACCGTATATTAACTAAAATCATATTTACGTCTTTTTCAGCTTTTAGTATGACTAATCAACTGTCACTGCATTCAATTCTCGATACGAATGAACTGACCGGTTCAAATTTTATAGACTGGTATCGGAACTTAAGAATTGTTCTTAAGACCGAAAAGATAGCTTATGTCCTTGACACTGCTTTGCCTATTGCGCCTAAGGAAGGGGAAGATGGGTTCACAGAATTTGATTTCGAGACCCACAAGCAACACATGGATGATAATGTGTTGGCTTGTTGCATCATGCTGGCATCCATGTCGCCTGAACTGCGTAAACAACACGAGCATATGGATGCCCCCTCTATTATCATGCATCTCAAGGAGCTGTATGATATTAAAGGCAGACATGAGAGGTATGAGACCTTTAGGGAATTGTTCCTGTGTAAGATGACTGAAGGCATGTGTTTTAACCGCCATGTACTGAAGATGATGGCACTCATTGAGAAGCTAGAGGGTCTAGGGTTCACAATGGACGCTGAATTAATTAATGACTTAGTTCTATCATCACTTCCTCCTTCTTTCAGTGAACTCATAATGGATTACAACATGCATGGGATGCTTGTGAGCTTGCCAGAGTTGTTAAGGATGTTAACGACTGCTGAAATGTCTATCAAGAAGGATGAGACACAAGCTCTTATGATTGGTGGGCCTAAAAGGGCCATGGGTAAGGGCAAGGAGCCTGCAAAAGGCAACTCCCTTAAGCCCAAAGGAAAACCCAATAAGAAAAAGGGCAAAAAGAAAGGTAAGGGAGCACCCAAGGACAAAAGCGATGTTGTGTGCTTCCATTGTGGCAAATATGGCCATTGGAATCCAGACTACCTGAAGAGTGTGAAGGAGCATGGTGATGCTTCAACCTCAGGTATTCACATGAGTGAGATAAATTATTCTTATGCTAATCCGACTTTATAAGGTATTGGATACCGGTTATGGTTCTTATTATCTGCAATGTGTTGCAGGTGCTTAGAAGCCTAGAAGATTGGAGAAGAACGAGGTGGGCCCCGCGCAGGTGATGAAGCAAGAGTTGCTGCTCATGCTGGTGGAGATACCGACCTCATTAGCCTACGGGCACCTTATTGCATTTGAATAATTGTCTTTATGTTCCCGACATTTCTGGAAATATTATTTCTTGTTTAGAACAAGATGGTTTTGCTTTAACTATTAAGGATGGTACATTTTCTATCATTTTGAATGATATTGTTTTGGTACGCTTCTTTAATAAATGGCTTGTATGTTTTGGAAATGGGAACTAAAGTGCTCAATGAAGATGTGAAATGACCTAAGATAGATAATCAATCCTATCTTTGGCACTATAGACTAGGGCACATAAATGAAACAAGATTGTCTAGGATTCATAGAGATGGATACTTGGACTCCAAGGATTTGGAATCATATGGACAGTATGAATCTTGTCTAGCTGGGAAAATGATTCGTCAATGCCCAAAGGGCTTGAGATTCATAGGGCTAGTGAGTTATTAGAACTCATTCACTGTGATTTATGTGGCCCAATGTATATTGTGGCTAGAGGAGGAAACTCCTATTTCATTTACTGATGAAGTAGAGAAACGATGTGGCAAGATGGTTAAGTCATTGCGATCAGATCGTGATGGTAAATATTTGAGCCATGAGTTTCGGGATTATCAGAGAGAAAATAGAATTCTCTCGTAGTTTACTGCACTTAACACACTACACCAAAATGGTGTCAGGAGAAACAGGACTGTGTTAGACATGGTTAGGTCTATAATGAGTTAGACTCAACTTCCGAAATTGTCTTGGGGATATGCCTTAGACACAACGGCACAACTTTCTAAATAGGGTACCGTCTAAATCTGTTCAGACCACACCATATAAGATATGGAATGGTAAGAGACCCAACCTGAGTTACCTCAGGGTATGGGGATCGCCGGCTTATGTCAAAGCGTTGGCATCAGACAAGCTTAGTGCTGAGAGTACTAAATGTCTATTTGTGGGTATCCCAAGGTTCTAAGGGATACTGGTTTTATTCCAGGAATGCTGAGTTCCTTGAGAAAGATTGGATCTCTCAAGGAGGCAGTGGGAGTAAGATTGATCTTGAAGAAGTGCAAGATCCACAAGAACAGATTGAGGAACCCGAGTCTGCTCCGCAGGCGACGTTCTCCAATGGAGAAGTAAACACACAACTCCGTAGATCTACGAGGGTCATCCATCCACCTGAGAGGTACGGGTTTGTGATTGAGAATCAGCAAACTGTTGAGGATGATAAACCAAGTAACTACGAGGAGGCGGTCAAAGATGTTGACTCCTCAAGATTGCTTGAAGCCATGGAATCTGAAATGGTTTCGATGTATCAGAACAAGGTATGGACCTTGGTTCCTAAACCGCAAGGAATAGTTCCTATCGGTAATAAATGGGTTTTTAAAAGAAAGACTGATGTAGATGGCAACGTTCAGACCTACAAAGCTAGGTTGGTGGCGAAAGGGTATCGTCAAAGACAAGGAGTTGACTATGATAAAACTTTCTCACCAGTTGCCATGATCAAATCTATTTGGATCATGCTTGCAATAGCAGCATACCACGACTATGAAATTTGGCAAATGGATGTCAAGACCGCCTTCTTGAATGGGTTCTTGAAGGAGGAAGTGTACATGACACAACCTGAAGGCTTTGAAATCAAAGATCAGGAGCATATGGTATGCAAACTACAAAGGTCAATATATGGGCTAAAGCAAGCATCAAGGAGTTGGAATATACTTTTTGATGAAGTCGTTAAGAGTAACGATTTTATCAAGAACGAGGATGAACCTTGTGTTTACAGGAAGGTTAGTGGGAGTAATGTCGTCTTCCTAGTGCTTTATGTAGATGACATATTGCTAATAGGAAATGACATCCCCACATTAAAAATAACGAAAGAGTGGCTTTCAGAAAACTTTACCATGAAGGATTTGGGAGAGGAAGCCTTTATACTTGGTATAAAGATCTATAGAGATAGATCCAAGAGGCTGCTGGGTTTATCTCAATCCACGTACGTTGACAAGATGCTAAAGAGGTTTAGCATGGAAGGGTCGAAAAAGGGTTTTCTTCCTGTCAGTCATGGGGTACTCCTATCAAGGGCTATGTGTCCTAAGTCACAGCCTGAGAAGGATCGCATGAGTGGAATTCCATACGCTTCGGCTATTGGATCCATCATGTATGCCATGATATGTACGAGACCAGATGTCTCATATGCTTTAAACATTACGAGCAGATACCAGTCGGACCCTGGAGAGGGTCACTGGACGGCAGTCAAAACCATCCTTAAATACTTAAGAAGAACTAAGGATGCGTTTCTGGTCTATGGTGGGGTTAATGAGCTAACAGTGAAAGGGTTCACTGAAGCCAGCTTTCAAAGTGACAAAGATGACTGTAAGTCACAATCAGTATTCGTATTCACCTTAAATGGTGGGGCAGTATATTGGAAGAGTTCCAAGCAGGATACTAAAGCAGATTTAACGACAGAAGCTGAATAGCTGCTTCAGAAGCGGCTTAGGAGGCCGTGTGGATCAAGGAAGTTCATAACTGAACTTAGGGTGGTTCCAAGCGTGGATGAGCCCATACTGTTGCTTTGCGACAACACTGGAGCCATTACGCAGTCAATGTAACTTAGGTCTCATCAAAGATCTAAACACGTGCTCCGCAGATATCACTTGATTAGAGTAATCAATGATAGGATGAATGTAAAAATGGATTATATTCCCACAGTTAAAAACCTGGCCGATTCTCTCACAAAGGCTGTTTCTCAGAGAAAACATGATAGTGATTATGTGGCTTTAGGTATACGACTTAGGTCTGATTGGCTCTAGGCCAAGTGGGAGCTTGTTAGTATATGGGTGTCCTAGAGACGATCTTTTGATTAAATAAAGGACACTAGATGTAAAACTTTGTTTGTCGCAAATAAATGAAAGCACTATTTATTCAGTTTCATATTGTGTCTCGATATTACTGTTAATATTATATGAACGAACTGAATAAACCCCTTGGAATAGAACAGGTATCTCTTGAGTATCTGTGATGAGATCACGATCATGAGGATTCAAGGATATTGCATGTCTATTCCTAATTATATGTTCCTAGTCTAGAGACACTGAGTTTGGGGATTAGTGATCTCGGGTAAGACTAGTACGACTTATCTACTTGTATATCGATACAAGGTAAAGACCTCATGAGCTGCAGATATGGAGATATCTTAGCTAAAGTCGTGGGTGGACCTATAAGAGTATAGCTCGCACTGAACAAACCCAAAAAGAGACTCTATGAGGAAATCTCACAGATAGTGTCATTAGAGTAATCTCTTTATGTTTGGGTATGTCTTTCCTTAGAGCAGAAGTTATTACCTAGACTGTGTTCTTGAAGGCATGTTTTGATTGTATGCCTCGTCTGCCTGAAACATGGAGAATCATAGGTATACTGTTGGGCGTGTCCTTAAAGGACACAGGGCTAGGGTAATAAGCTGAAGGAATTCGTCAAATCTCTGTGAGAGATTAGGTTATCTGTAAACCGGAGAAATCGGGATGACATTTACAAGGACTCGGGAATCTATGCATAGCAAAAGAGATCATGAGATGATCTGCCTTTAGAGTCAGTAAATTGAAGATTCCCTATTTCAAATAAAGCTTACCCTAAACCGCAGGTGTTGATACATTTCCTTACCCTATTTCAAATCGGGATGCATTTGAATTTGGAATTTGAATTTTGGAATTTGAATTTGGAATTTGAATTTTGGAATTTGAATTTGGAATTTGAATTTTGGAATTTGAATTTGAATTTGGAATTTGAATTGGAAATTTGAAATTTTGAATTTTGAATTTTGAATTTGAATGTGTGAACATTTGAATTCAAGTGTTTGAATTCGAATTTGAATTGGCTTTGAAAAGTTATTTCATAACAAAAGGATAAGACAGATCTTATTGGAGCATATTCCTTGGGTCAAGAAGCATCTTTGGAGCACATCCTTGGGCTGTTTGGTGCGCAAATTTGAGTGATAAGGATGTCATCTTATCACTTAAAACAAAGCTCGATTCAGATTTGGTGGTTGAGGGAATCAGTGGGTGAGTTGATTCAAATTTTGAATGCAACTACTCAATATATTTGGACCCCTTCTAGGGCTGAATTATGCGCATGAAAAGTATACTATATGATAGTTTATGAATTTAAGTTTAAATTATTTTGAACTTAATTTCATGAGGATAAGATTGGAGGTTGTTGGCAAAATTGGTTTTGCAATAGCTCCACCTTATCCTCCCCTGTTCCATGCGCAAATTTCAAATGTGTTTGAAAGTTGGTTTTCATTTTGAATGAATTAAATTCTCTCTTCCTCTCATCAAGGTGTGCGCATATATACAGGTTCCTCACCTTAGGGTTTTGTCAAGAAAACCTAGCCAACTCTCCTTCATCTGATGCACCATTCTGTAGGTAGTTCACTACACCTTTCCAAACAGAATACCTAGCCTCTACCTTCACCACTTGTGCGCATGGCAAGCCTCATTGTGGTGTTCATCTGGCGGCTTTCAAGAAGGGGTTCTTGTATCATTGACGAACGGTGGTGTGGATCACCATTAGAGGGTTTGAACCCTTCAAGCCTGACATCTGATCTCCCTGACTGATCAGGCCAAAAACAAGGTAACATCATGCTGTCTTAAAGCATGAACCTATGTGTGCATGTATATTCCGCAGTAAAATTTTTGTTTTACACCTTACATGCATCGGCCTTCAAAGGCCAGTTTACTTTCAATATTTCCGGATATTTTGGGTTTTCGAAGAACAATAGCGTACTATTCATTCAGAATGGGTCTTTGGGGTTTGTGGACCCTATATTGAGGAAGTGGGACTTCTGTAATTAATTATCTAAGTCAGAACCTAAGGGGTTAAGGGCTTGTGGCTTTGTAGGAAGCGTTAAGACATAAACCATAAAAGGAAAACATAGTCTTTATGCTTAAAAGTATGAGCTTTGGTTAATGATATATTATTGGTCCATAACAATTTATGATACTGCTGTGTTTGGACTTTGAGAGTGGTTGGACTCTTGACTTGGATTGATTGATTGCAAGGTAAGCTCTCGTGTCCTCGGTTTAGCCATGTTGTGGTTCCACCATGTCCCATGGGGATGTGGTTTATGCATGCTGTGTTACATGCTTTTGATGTTTTGGAAATGTTGTTGAGCTTTTATATGCAATGTGCTTTTATGATATGCATGTGGGTCCACCTATACGGTAAGCCTAAGTATGTGACGCATACAACATGGTGAGGCTGTGGGTGAGGTGCAAGCGTTGTTCCTTGTTACTGCTTTTAGAACTTATATTGCACATGTAAGTGAGCTTGGGGTCGAAGATCGTTGAGGACCCCTTGTCTTTCTGAGATTTCTTGTTTAGAGATCTCACCCCACGTTTGGGGACGCTTATTTCAGTTTCAGGTAACCCTGGGGTTGAGACCTCGGGTGACAGGAGGACAGAGTTGAGTTAGATATTGCTGTATATGCTGACCTGTTGGATGCTGGATCTTGTTTACTATTTTATGCTTTTAGCTTCAGATGGTACTATGATGTTTGCTGTTGAGACTGTTGTTGGGCATTGTTGCCTTATTTGGTGAGCATGGGGATTGTCCATGCCACGTAGACTTGATTATGTCTTGTTTTATTTAAAGTTGGATAATGTATCAGGATATTGTCCAGACTACGTGTTGTAGATCCGTGACTTTAGATATTCATTTTAATATTTATATATGAGGTATTCAGTTAGTTGTCTTGCAATTTACATACAGGCGGTATTTTATGAAATTGATTAAGTAATCAACTTGGCTAAGGTTAATGACGTCATAATTGAATTAAAGAAAAAGTTATTCCGCATTTTAATTAAGCGTAGCTTAATACGATGACATTTTAACAAACCGGGTTAACACGGGCTGTTACAGTGTGCCTGCAAGACACTCTGACGCTCAAGTCAGATATGGTTCAAGCAGGTTTAATTATGCTGAAGAAGATGATGTACCTTAGTGTTGATACATGTATTTATAGTGGAGTGATGTGCTGCTTGGAGGATGCCTTTCTTCATGGTGAAGGCAAAGGTTCCTTGGTGCCAAAGTAGTATAGCAGCCATGATTAAATGTTGAGGAGCTTGCTGTCATGGAGTCTTTAATATTATGGTGCTTGCTGTTGTGGAGTCTTTAAGGTTGTGCTGCTTTCTGTGATAGCCTTTAATATTATGCAGCTTGGAGAGATGAGTTTTGCAGCCTTTGTGGACTAAGGGCTTTGCTTCATTGTGAAGGCTTTTATGTTGGGCCTTGTATTTGTATAGTATTTATCCAGATCGGAAGCCCTATAACACGTTGCATATGCCGAAGGCATTAGGAGCGAGATGTATAAGTATTTGTGAGATGATTTATCTGTTTATCAATCTGGAAAACTCGTTGCGCTTGTTCCTTTATCAGGAACTATGGTCTGTACTTTGTATGAGTACTTGAGAGCTTCATAGTTGTATCCTGCAGTTTTATACAGTTTATAAGTCATAATGCATATATTTTGCATACCTTTATTATTAGCATGTTGTCGAGATGTAATGATGTATGCCAGATGTGTGGCGCTTTTGGAAGGAGTTTGACCTTAGGAGGGGTTCATCCTGCCTTGTATCTCGCTTGATCATGGAGGATTGCGATAAGACTTGGAGGATCGCAATGTGAATAGTTTCGATCCGTTGAGAGGATCCTTGTGAGGGAGTCTGTTGATTGGAGGATTCGTGAGAGAATCATGTTATTTGATAGGATCCTTGAGAGGAATCCTATTACTTGGAGGATTCGTGAGAGAATCCCATTTGTTGATAGGATCCATGAGAGCGATCCTGTTACTTAAAGGATTCGTGAGATAATCCCGTTTGTTGATAGGATCCATGAGAGGAATCCTGTTACTTAGAGGATTTGTGAGAGAATCCTGTTATTTGATAGGATTCTTGAGATGAATCCTGTTACTTGGAGGATTGTGAGAGAATCCTGTATGTTGATAGGATCCATGAGAGGAATCCTGTTACTTGAAGGATTCGTGAGAGAATCCTGTATTTGCTAGGATGCATGAGAGGAATCCTGTTACTTGAAGGATCCTTGGGAGGACCCTGTTATTTGATAGGATCCGTAAGAGGAATCCTGTTACTTGCAGGATTCGTGGGAGAATCTTGTTATTTGCTAGGACCCATGAGAGGAATCCCGTTACTTGGAGGATTCGTAGGAGAATCCTGTTATGTTCTTCATTGCGCTTTAACTTGGAGGACTTTTCTTCTTGTTTGGTGAAACCTGTAATTTCCATAGATCTCACAGAATAATAACAAAATATCATGGAGATGATAATTGTAACAAGATCATGTTAAACCAGTTCAAAATAATAATGTTGCAGATAGGAAATCCAGCATTTGTTTTTGAGTTTGTCCGTGTTTCCCGCGAGAATTTTGTCTTCGCCTTTTAGTAGTCATGGAGCCCTGCAATCTCTTATGAATTTCACAATATAAGTAGTTAAGATAACTCGAGATAGGAGTATATAAATCAGATAAATTATGCTAAGTCTATCTGCATTTTCAATGAGATTGAGGTCTTCACTGTTCATTGTCCATGAGTCCCTGCAACTTGTATGAGTTTCATAACAGAGACAAAAGATTGTCAAAATAAGTCATATATGTCACGATTTGTATCGCATGAGCATCTTGCAAGTTTATGTAATCTTGCAAGGAGTATGATCAAAACGTGATTTTTAGCATTCATAATACCTTCAGAAAAAGTCACGGGAAGATTTAATATATGATAGCCTGTGAGATGATCAGAACCGTTTCGATTCTAATGCATCCGTTCTGGTTCTTTATCATTTTTGAGTTCTTTTGTAAGATTGTATTGGAGCGAGATGGGATCTGTCACATCTAACAAATTTAATCTGCTCCTCAGGCACCATCAACTTGCATGTCACTATACAAATGGGCTGTTTGCGCCATATACTATTTGCACCATATATGAACAACGTCATATAGCTTAATAACCCAATCTACGAACTATTTGCGTCATAATCCTATACGGGCGGCTATGATGGCGTGATAATAATCTTATGCTGAAATGATATCTGAGTAATGCGCGTTAATTTTTTCCAAGTTGGTCAGCAGCCCATGTTGTATCTGGTCCTCCAAAGCGCGATAATATCTGAAATGTATAGAGAGGTAGCATGGAAGTCTTTACAAGGTTATGCGTGATATTGGTTCACGCTGTCATAGCTTACTGGCTCACGGTCACGGACGGTATCATATACGTACAGTAATTATTTTGACTATGTGGTAGTCAAGTCATAGTATGTAGTAGTCAAAACATCAAAACGTTGGGTGCATCATTTTGGGAAATAGTCATGAAACATGCTCTTTATAGCCATGCAATATGCTTGACCTATAAATTATGAATCTTCAAGGAAATATTGCGCGATAATCATGTGAGACATTGGCTAAATAGCTTATAGTCGTTGTCTATCTACTCTTGGAGCAAACCGTAATTCTCAAGATTTTCTCTGAATAGATACCCGCGAGAGACAAACATCTATGTTTGCTAGATATCATCTGTATGGATATCACGATACGCATTTTTTGAAGCTTTTCGTGAAGTTATAACCAAGATTTGAAAGCGATAACCTCATTTATGACGGCTTCCCAAGACTTGGAATGACACCAGGTAAAAGATACCATGTAATAAGTATAAGCTCTAATTTTTCATCGCGCGATGCAAGATGTTAGGATAGCGGATCCTACAATGGCAACGAAGAAGGAACAGGAGAAGAAAGAATTCTCAAGAAAAAGTTCTGTATATTCAAGTTACTCAGAAAATGACATACAAGAGGCATTTTAAACCCAAACCTCCAACAACCCCTAACAGAATACTCTCTTTCCCTAACAACCTTCAGCAATGACACGTAAGGCAACAAACAAGTGAAGCAACACGTTGCTTCTGCCTGCACGAGCTGGAAGAATACAAATAGATTGTAAAACAGTAAAAGGTAAAACAGTAAAACAACAAAGTAGTATATGGACCCACTATATTGGGCTCCACTATATTGGGCTGGTTACATCACATAATCTTGGGCCCACAGAGGAACCCTTGTCTTCCTCTTCAATTTCAACTTCCCATTCCTAACATTGCCTTCCTCTGCTAAAGGAACCTTGTCCTCAAGGTTCACTGTTGGTAAAGCAAATTCTGGATAATACAATTGGAGATCCTCCTCATTCTCCCAAGTTGCATCTTCAGGGAGAGAATTTGTCCACTGAATGCCCTTTTCCCTCCTGCTGTCTGTACAATAAGGCCGCCAAAGGAACCTGAACCGGATGATTATCAACAGCAACCTCAGGCAAGGGTAATGCAACAGAAACTCTATCGCCTCGAAATGGCTTAAGTACAGAAACATGGAAAGAAGAATGAATTCTGCAGCCTGAAGGTAGTTCCACCTGATAAGCAACTGGACTTAAAATCCTAGTTATAGGGAAAGGACCATAAAACCTCTTAGCAAGTTTCTGGCATCTCCTAGAAGCTACAGTCATCTGCCTGTATGGCTGGAGTTTAATCAATACCAAGTCACCAACTGAAAATGTGACATCCTTCCTATGTTTATCGGATTGATTCTTCATCCGATTCTGGGCACTGCATAAACGATCCTTGAGAAGCTTCAACAAGGCATCCCGATGACTAAGAGTTGCATCCACTGCTTCAACACGCACCGAACCCTTGAGATAAGATGGAATCATACATGGTGCCTTACCATACAAGGCTTGGAAAGGAGACATGCCTATGGCCGAATGAGCTGCAGTATTATAGTGATACTCCGCCCATCCTAAATAAAAAGCCCACTTATGGTTCTCCTCATGGCAAAAAGCTCTTAAATATTGCTCCAAGTACCGATTGGTGACCTCGGATTGCCCATCGGATTGGGGATGATAAGCAGTGCTAGTGCGTAAAATGGTACCACTACATTTAAAGAGATTAGACCAGAAATGGCTTAAGAAAACCGAATCCCTGTCAGAAACAATTGTTTTAGGAAAGCCATGTAGCTTAACTATTATTTCACAAAACAGAGATGCCACCTTGGCAGCAGTATAAGGAGTAGGCAAAGCACCAAAATGAGCAAACTTAGTCAAACGGTCCACCACTACTAGTATCACATTGAAACCCCTTGAGACAGGCAAACCTGTGATAAAATCCATACTTAAATCTTCAAAGACTCCCTCAGGTATGGGTAAAGGTTGGAGCAATCCGGAAGGAGGAGTGGTTGAGGTCTTAATCATTTGACAAGTAGGACAACTCTTGACAAAATCATGGACGTCCTTCCTCATTCCCTTCCAATGGAAAGAAGCAGAAATCCTCAAAAGAGTGCGAGTAATTCCAACATGCCCCCCATCAAAGTAGAATGTGCCTCCTGCATAATTTCTTCCCTTAAAACAGAATGCATTCCCAGCCAGTACCGATTCTTATGGTATAAAATGCCATCCCTATCAAGGATATCAGGATCAGTTAACTCCTGTTGTTGCAGCTTCGACCGAATAGATAGCAATTCAGGATCAGTGTTATTCTCTTCCCGAATTTGATCAATCAGAGAAAAAGTTGCTGCAGACACTAAAGACAATTGCATACCTGGTGGCTCTTCCTCAAAACACCTGGACAAAGAATCAGCAACTATATTGGCAGTCCCAGGCTTATATTCAATGGAAAAGTCATATCCCATCAACTTGCAAGCATATTTTTGCTGCTCAACCGTTTGAACAGTTTGAGTTAGAAGCTCCTTAAGGCTCCTATGATCCGTTCGAATAATGAATTTGGAGCCCAACAAATAATGTCTCCACTTCTTCACTGCTTCAGTCAAAGCATATAACTCCCTCACATAAGTGGAAGCTACTCTCATCCGTGGCCCAAGCTTCTTACTAAAAAAAGCAATAGGGTGGTTCTGTTGTTGGAGAACAGCACCTATACCAACAGCTGAAGCATCAGTCTCCACCACAAAGGGCAAGGAGAAATCAGGTAAGGACAAAACAGGGGTTTTTGACATAACTTCCTTCAAAACTTCAAATGCATGGGCAGCCTCCTTTGTCCAGCTAAAAGCATCTTTCTTTAACAGATCTGTCAAAGGAGAGGCTAAGGTTGCATAGTGACGAATGAATCTCCTATAATAGCCTGTCAAACCAATAAAACCCCTTAACTGTTTAATAGATTTTGGTGGAGGCCATTGCTGCATGGCAGCAACCTTCTTAGGGTCAGCTTTTACTCCATCTCTGGAAACCCAATGGCCCAAATAATCCACTTCAGCCAAAGCAAAACCACATTTACTCAGCTTCACCATAAACAAATTATTCTGCAGACAGGTCAGTGTAATGAGAAGGTGATTATAATGCTCATCAATGGAACTACTATAAATGAGGATATCATCAAAAAATACTATGATGAACTTCCTCAAATATGGTCGAAACATTTGATTCATGGCTGCTTGAAAGGTTGATGGAGCATTGGTTAGCCCAAAAGGCATCACCAAAAACTCATAATGCCCCTCATGAGTCCTGAATGTAGTTTTAGAAGTGTCTTCAGGCACCAATAATATCTGATGATATCCACTCCTCAGATCCAACTTAGTAAAGATGCAAGCTCCCTTCAGCTCATCAAGAAGCTCATCAATGGTTGGTATTGGAAAACGATCTCGGATGGTAAGTTTGTTCAACGCTCTGTAGTCAATACACATCCTCCAAGAATTGTCATGCTTTCTAACCAGCAATACAGGTGAAGAAAAAGGACTTTTGCTCTCTTTAATTAAGCCAGAAGCCAATAAATCCGAGACTTGTTTTTCAATTTCTTCCTTTTGATGGTAACCATACCTATATGGTTTAACATTAACAGGTTGAGCTCCTTCCACCAGATGTATGGCATGGTCACAGCTCCTAGGAGGAGGCAGCCCACTTGGCAATTGAAATACAGGTTGAAATTGCAGCAAAATATTCCAAATTGCTAGAGGAATCTGATGTTTCAATTCCATCAGTTCGGGCAAAATGTCAGAATTACAAACCGAATCCCTGTGCTCCACTGCTCCCTCAAGATGCAAGCACTGTGGTGCAACCGTGCTCTCCACCTTACAGAGAGGTTCCCCTCGCAACATCACCCTCCCCACTTCAGACATAAACTCCATTGACAACTCAGTATAATCATGTATGACCCTGCCAAGCTGGCTCAACCATGAGATGCCTAAAATTATGCCAAAGCCCGATAACTCAATGATCCACAAATCAACCACAAAGGAGTACCCCTGAATAAGCAATGGTACCTTCAAGCACTTCCTATCACAAATAAGAAACTCCCCATTCCCCAAAAACACACGCATACGTGGAACTTTAACTGTCAGCATGCCATGCTCATCAATCAACTGTTTCTGAATAAAATTGTGGGAACTTCCAGAATCAATCAAAACAGAAACGAACTGACCTTTGAAGTTAACCCGAAATTGAAGAGCTCGAGGATTCAATTCCCCCTTCAAAGAATGTAATGCAGCAGCATGGGTAACTTCTGGAGTCACCTCTGGCTGCCAAAGAATTTGCTCATCCGAATCATCTCCTAAGTCCTCCCAATCACCGACCATGAGGAAAAGCTTGGACTTACACTTATGACGAGGATTCCATTTTTCATCACACGTATAGCATAAGCCCAATTCCCGCTTCTTCATAAGATCCTCATTACTCAATTTCTTAACTGGCACATTCGAAGGCAAGGCTGGCAAGACAGGTTTCGGAGTTGGCAAAATTGAATTCAAATGCTTAGGATGTTCCACAGTGTAAGAATTCTTAGGAAAATACTTCTTGTTCCCTGGAGATGAAAAAGAAGAACGAAGCTCAACAAAGTGTGCATCATAGGTAATGGCAAGTTGCATTGCCTGATGCAAAGAAGTTGGGGAATGTAACTGAATCGCGCGCCTCAAATCCGGTAATAGTCCGGAAACAAAGAAGCTCATTAACACATCATCCGAAAAATCTGTGACCTGATTGATAAAAGCCTCAAATCGCTTAATATAATCGTCCAGATTCCCATCCTGAGTGAGCTTGGAAAGCACACCTCTCAGATCTGTATAAGCAGTTCCCCCAAAACGTTGACGAACGGCTGATTTCAGTTGCTCCCAAGAAGAAATCGAACCTCCATTGAATAGCCATTGAAACCAGGGACCTGCTAACCCTTCCATCCTCATACCAGCCAACCGGACCTTGAGTGGATCAGGCACTTGCTGTAACCCAAAATATAGTTCCGTACGAAATATCCAACTATTTGGATCAGATCCGTTGAAAATCGGCAACTCCATCCGAATGGACTTAAGGAGCGAACGAGGATCGTCATTCCCAAAACGTTGTGAAGCAGAACGGCCTACGCCCCATAGAAACTGTCTACCTGAGACTGTCCCTTCCAGCTTCAGTACCGGAACCAGAGTGCGCACCATGTGGACGAATAGTTGCCCCAACCACCGCCGCATGAATATCCTGGATCTGAGCAGTCAGGCTAACGAATTGATTCTGATGCTCATTGAAACGTTGCTCCACCCTAGCATGCATTTCTTCCAGACTCCGATCGATCCTGGTCTGAAACGCCCCAAACTCCTCGGCTAGTTCTTGAACCCGCATAATGAAAGCACACTGAGTCCAAAGAAGTGAAAGCACCAATGTTAGGATAGCGGATCCTACAATGGCAACGAAGAAGGAACAGGAGAAGAAAGAATTCTCAAGAAAAAGTTTTGTATATTCAAGTTACTCAGAAAATGACATACAAGAGGCATTTTAAACCCAAACCTCCAACAACCCCTAACAGAATACTCTCTTTCCCTAACAACCCTCAGCAATGACACGTAAGGCAACAAACAAGTGAAGCAACACGTTGCTTCTGCCTGCACCAGCTGGAAGAATACAAATAGATTGTAAAACAGTAAAAGGTAAAACAGTAAAACAGCAAAGTAGTATATGGACCCACTATATTGGGCTCCACTATATTGGGCTCCACTATATTGGGCTGGTTACATCACATAATCTTGGGCCCACAGAGGAACCCTTGTCTTCCTCTTCAATTTCAACTTCCCATTCCTAAAAGAGGAAGAAGATTCTGAAGAGTGTCAAATGCTAAGTGTTGAGCGCTAAAACGTTCACATAGAACATTTTAGCGCGCTGCTACATGAAGAAGCCAAAACTTGCTAGTGCGAAGCGCTAAAAAGTCCACATAAGACTTTTTAGCGCGCTTATGTACAAAAACTCTCGGGTCTCAAACGCTAAAACGTTCAATATAAACGTTTTAGCGTTCTGATGTGCAAAAAGATTCTGGTCTTCAATGCTAAAACGTCCAAACCAAAGGTTTTAGCGTTGAAGACGGTTGAAAGCAGTTGGGTGTACGTTGAAGTTGAGCGCTAAAACGTTCAACAGAGAACGTTTTAGCGCTCGTGTCAGTTTTTGGCTGTTATTCAGTTGTAACTTGTAATTTATAAGGCAAAGGGCCTTCATTTCTAAACATGCTATTCTATTATGAGTATCTTATGTTCTAAGAGACATATTCTCTGACTTCCAAATTCTTAGGATTAGTTCTAGTAATAGTTAAGTACATTTTATTGAAGATTGAAGACTCAATCATCATGGAAACTGAGTTTGATCTTTCATCTTCTATTGTTTTATTTTTAACTATGTCTGAGTAGAGTCCTTTGTAGTCTGATTCAATGGAACTCAATGATAAATTTATGTATGTTTGATTAATATTATGAGTACCTTTTATGTGATAATGTGATGTTGTCTGTATTATTTCTTTCCATTAAGGGAGTAGTGTAGAACAAGAATTTTTACACTACTTCTATATCTGATAATTTCATCATTAGGATTCTAGTATTCAAGGGATTGATGCTAGGATTCTGATGTAATCTTTAAGACCTTAGTGTTTATTGCATGTATTAAGAAAGGAATCACCAAGGGATTGGGGTTTCTGATTAATGTATCAATCAGGGTAGTAAGGGATTACATCTTGATGATAAGAAAAAGGTTGATTAATATCACATGAAAGATTATTCATCATATGATCGATTTTTTAGATAAGTTTATTGTTGAGAAAAATTGTTTTCTGACTACTTGTTTTATAATTTCAATTCATATTTCAGTCATTTTACCAAGTTTAATTGCAATTCAATTTTCTGGTGAAAAAATACTCATGATTTCAATGAACTTCTGCTTGATTCAACTTAGTTATAAGTGGTTAGTTAATGCTTGAACACAAATCCTCGTGGGAACGATTTTTATTCATCATTCTACTACTTGTACGACTAGTACACTTGCTAAAGTCGCAACAAGTTTTTGGCGCCATTGCCGGGGATTTATTCTTCAACATTGACAGATACCATAGATATCTGAGATTGATTTTTTTTTTCAGCATTTTATAATTTTGTGTTAAGTTTTGGTCAATTTTAATTCTGGTGTATGCGAGGTACTATTGATCCAAATTCTCTATTGTTTGATCCAGAATTAGAAAGGACAGTTAGGAAGAACAAAAGGGCAGCAAGACAAAGAAGAAGGTTACAAGAAAGGGGTGAATCCAATGTGGTAATTCAAGAAGAAGTCATGGCAGAGAACCACAGGCCACCACCAGAACAGACACTACAGGAAAAAAGGGATTTAGCGGCGGTTTACTCAGGGTTTAGCGGCGGTTCAAACCGCCGCAAAAATATCTAATGGCATTTTTAAAACCGACCTTGAATATGGTGTCGTTAAATTATTTCGCGTCCTTTTTAGCAAACCGACGGAATAACCGTCGGTAAAATCAAAAATGACGTTATGACATTCCAAACCGACATGAAATAACACTAAAAAAGAGTGTTGTTTAGCCACGTTTTAAACGTGGCTATTTGGCACACAAAATGTGGCTAATTACTGTAAGAAAAATTTGATATCCATTTTTAGGCACATCTTAACCGTGGCTAACATACTTTTTTCATTAAAAAAAAATAAATTGCCCAACGTGGTTAATTTTATAATTTGCTGATTTTTTTCAATTATGAAATTAGTAAAACCAAACCTCAAATTGAATTTGCATGTCATCAACTTTTTAATATAAATAGAAATAAGATCCATAAATTTTATTTTTGTGAAGTCCACAATAGAAAAAAATCTACAACCTATCCTCACCCACTAAGAAATGAAAATAAAAAAAAGGAAAAAAATAAAAATAAAATAGGGTTCCACCATGGAAACAATTTCAACTACATTGAATATAGATGACACAGTAGACAAAAAAAAATGGTTTCCTTTTTACACCGTGGGCCTAAGTCAAGGAGACTAATATAGATAGGTGGTGAAGTAGTAGTTTGATAATCCTGCAAAGGCATGACAAGGAAACAAATCATCCTTAGCAATACTAAGGATCTCTCCCACCTTGGAATAAATAAGAGAGGATCCCCCTTCGCTCGAGCTCGCCAATATTGTCAACCTGCATTTGGTTGTACTGAACAAGCTCTGAGAACAAGAACGCAAATGCACTCAAACTAACCTGCACATATACTTCATCAATAGATATAATAGTAAATCAATACAAAAAAAGTGTGTTCCCGATTAGAGACAATAGCAAGGAAATGCAAGATCTGCATAATAATTGATGAAGTTTAAAAAATATTTAAAACTGATATACTCAGTTGCGCTTTTTCAAAGTGACGTGAACTAACCAACTTTAAAAATGTGATTTCCTGTAGTGATCAATGAGACACGATAAAATTCTTAGCAGCAACTTTAGATAGCATTAAACATTACTAGAAATGATGGAGGAAAATACTAAAGTTTGCATACAGAGAACTTCACAAATTCACAAATTGACAGAGGTACCCCATTTTTATCAAAAGGAGAAAAATAAAGAACTTACAGGTACCCATCTGCCAACAAGAATTTCAGGTCCTGCTGCAGCAAGAGATTTTGCAATTGCCCAACCATATCCATTGTCATCAGCCACACCAACAATAAAAGCCCTTTTACCTACACATAACACTAGTTTCAGTACTGCACTACTTATCCAGACTTAATTTTACTGAAGTTATCAATAAAAAGAGATCAATCTAAACATGGGTTGCTATACATATTTTATAATATTATATTCATGGGCCTAAGTTGCATAGACCTAAGATCAATATTTTATAAAGTAAAACATGTATAAGTTCTTATGTGCATGGGGGGACACCTGTTTTGTTCTGTATGCTAACTTGCACACCGATTCTCAACACAGTATATGTTGACATAATTAAAGTAGTTAGTTGAGGAAAGAGAATGTTAAGTGGTGTCAAGATATAACATTCCTCCTGAATCCAGGTCCAGGACAGTAGTTGTTGGACTTTTGGAAACATATACATAAATAAGAATATGAACCAAGAGTTTCAGAGAAAAGAATCAATAACCTTTCAAATCAATTGGTAATCCTGCTACTGGCTTTTTTTCACTAGACTCCGCCATTGCCTTTGTAATCATTTTGAACAACTTGTGCTATTCTTTGTTTACCTTAATAATCTTGTTGAACTTCCTATGGCTTCTCTTGGCTCTGTATTTAGAGATGTTTTCTTTTCTTTCTTCGGTACTGTAACGCCCTACTTTGAAGTTAGCTTTCTCCAATGAGGGGCTCTACGTTTGTGACGTATTAAAGTTCTGATCAAGAAGTAAAACAAACATTAATAAAAAAAATAAAAATTAAAGCTACCTTACCATTGAAAATAAAAATCAAATTATATAAATTATTTAGATTTGGTTTCTTCTATATTTAAAAATTAAAAACATGGCCAATAAAGATGGGAATAATTGGCTAAGTGTTTGGTTTATACTCCACAAAGGTATTGGTTCAAACCCAACTAGCCAATACGAGGACTTTATTGGTGGACCTTATCCTTACATTTTTACAAAGTTGTTATTTTCCAAACTCGAACCTATAATTTTCCAGTCACAAGAAGCTACCTTACCGTTGCTGTAAGGCTCCCTCTCAATCAGGGCAGTGTCAAATGAAATCAGAAAGATGAGAGAGACAGACATGAGCAGTAAAAAATCCCTGATTAAGACAGCAAAATAGATAAATTAACACGAATGACAGGAGGTGGAAAAGAACAGATTGCAAGTACTACGCAAATTTAGCAATAGTATACGCTTGAAGAGCTCTCCAATGAGAATAACTGCGGAATAAAACCCAGAAGAATGGGAAATTACGCAAAGGTAAAACCTGCAATTTAAAATTAAGACCAATGGGTATCAATAGAAGCAATGAAAGAATTAAATATTAAAGAGCAAAAACACAATGTTGAAAATTTTCCCAAAAGCAATAATACATCAGTAGTTAACATTCACTCAACAAATTCGTACGCTAAATGCAGAGGTTAACGGAATCAACGAAATTGAACCATACAAGTATTTCCGGTGGATAATTGTTCCCCTGTAAACAGATAACAGTTCACATGCAGACAATGATTAACATTTAGAATTAAATCACAAGCTGAGTAAATTCCACATTAAGGAGAAAAAGAAAGAATTACCTCATAGCAATATGATAAGATACCACCCTTAAGGGCACTTTTGGAAAAGAAATTGATGGGTTATTAGGTGTGACTAAAAAGAAAACGGTTATCAAGAAATAGAGGAAAAAGCTGAATAAATAGTAGAGGGCAAGGAGCGTGAGAATAATCTGAAATTGGGAGTGGGTCATGGGACTTGGGAGAGTGTACAGCCTCTTCAATTGCTCTACTGTATCATTTCTTTTCTCTGCGTTGTTATCCCTTATCACTATCTGTCATTGCTATTCCAATATCAAGATAATGCATGTAACATGTAACACAATGAATGTTAATGCTATGACCTTGTTAATGCTATGACCTTGTTACACAATTATTTGTTTGGTGAAGACTTGGAATTTTCTTTATTTGCTTTTTCTCTTATTGGCCTACTGAGAATAGGCCACAAAATCACTTGTAAAAGGGCAGGATTGAAGTTGTTAACAGCAAAACGCTATTTCCCCTTCATATATGGAGCACTGGGTCTTTATAACAGCAAAAACCTTGTGATTTGCATGCAGATATACAACTTTCTAATCATGAGTAAACACTGAAACAACAATATGAAATAAAGATACCAATGATAACTACTAGATGTATAGAAGTTTGATCCACAAGGATAAAGATGTATTCTTGATGCTTTGAAAATCAACAGGTAAGCGTATATAAAAACAGATCTGGCAACCAAGAAATAATCATAAATAGCCTCAGTTTTCTTGTAGAAGTCACCTGATTCTGGAAATAAACCAAAAAAGCGCGAATAGTCTCCCTGTAGGGTTTTGACACACCTTTCCATAAAAAGTGATCACCTTCCACAATAGAGTACCTATACATGTCATCAGGGGGTGAAGTTAAAGTTTAAAAAAATGATGCAAGTAAAAAAAATACATAAGGACCTTTATAAAATAAATTCTCTTTGCACATGCACACACACACACACACACAATGCAGCAACCTTTATGAAGACAATTAGTGTAACTGAATTGTCAGGAAATTCTTTCCCTAAATATTTCTCAACTTAAGAAGTTGTACATGAGCATATGTACACTAGTATCCAACCTTTTGTAATGTGTCTATCAAGTATCCAACCTTTACTAACTTAAGACAATTAGTCTAACACACACACAATGCACACACACACACACACACACAATATTTCTCAACCTTTATAATGTGTCTATCAAGTATCCGACCTTCCTCTTAAGAAGTACATGAGCACATAAACAAGAGATTCTAGATGAGCATTGAAGTCCTAGAAATACACTAATATTAAAATACAGTTGTAGTTTGGAATGCTAGACATAAGATATATTTAGGAAAATAAAAGAATACAAAATCCTAAATTCTAGTCCACACTGAGTCCAGTTTTCACAATATAAAAATTTAAATATTGAGGTAGAGTGTAACTATCTAAATTGGTAACTTCCATTAAAATTTTTCTAGAGATGTGCTCCAATGAAAATAAAAATGAAAATAGTATCATATGAAGTGCCAACTCTTGAAACTAGAATATAAACTTATGACCAATCATATAGTTGTAGGTGGTGGCTACGATTAGCCACACTGATTACTTCTTATATAAATTGCAAGCAATAGGTGGTGGCTCCACAAAGAATAATAGCAATATATGGCTTCAATCACAGCAAAAAATTGTATGGCAGAAATTTCTCAAGAAGAATCTGGGGAATATTTCGGAACAATTTATTTTAAACTTTAAATTCAAAGCAAATCAACATTTTCATTATATTTTGTTATATATGTAATATATATACAAATGGAGAACTGCTAACTGTAGAATGATTTTAAAATGGGACATGCAGCCTATTTTCTACAGAACCCTCTTGAAAGGTGCCAATATTGCATCTCTCTTGTGTCTCATATGATATACATAAATCACTCTTGAAAGCAGACTCCAAACATTTGATGTACAGATGAAAAGGTATGCATATAGTAAATTTGAAAACAATAAGTTGTTGGAATTATAGATCATGGGAAGGAAAACACCCACAAACTTTGAGCTATCTACAGTGTTGGAGCTAGGTTCCAAGCAGAACAAAAATGCACAAATTCTTTCATTGCTTTTATACCCTTTCAGAACTTACATCTTCATCAGCATATAGACATGTAAGGAATTTTTTTGAAGAAGCGAAAACCAAGTTGAGAACTTACATCTTCAAGAAGCTAGGGGTGATAATCACTAAGGCAGAAACAAATTACCTCAACTTCAAACACGTGGATAAACTTGCTATTGGTCCTTTCTTAGACTAAAGCTCTGATGAATATCGCAAAAGAAGAAATCTTCAAGGGAGCATTTGAAAGGAAAAGGCTGTAGAATCCTTCCTACATGCTGCAATTTCATCGATGCATTGAGATGGCTTTGAAAATGAAGTTGCAGAAATCATGTTTGCACATGAGAAGTTTTTAGGAATCTGATTTCATAAGCTTTTCTTTGAAGTGATACCCAAATATACACATTTATCTTCTTCTACTTCTTTTTTTCGGTAAATCACATTTATCTATTTTACTAATTAGTCACTCTATTCAGATTAATAGCGGCAACATGCGTTGAAGTCTACTTTTAAAATCATCGTGTTGTTGTCATTACAACCTAGAAATATTAAAAGAAATTGAACTTGATTCAGCAGTGAGAAGGACTGATTGGCTTCTAATGACACAATTTGCCATTATTTAACTCAAGTTTGATCTATCTTGTGTCCTGTATGAGTTATTTAATTATTCTTCGCATGACTACCTTAAAAGACTTTTCAAGTCATCTTAAAAAACTTAAATAGTGAAACAAGTTGCCATTATTAAACTTGGAGTTTGATATAATCTTATATCAGTATTAGTTATTTAATTCTCCTTCACATGACTAGTTCAAACAACTTCTGAAGTCGCCTTAGAAAACTTTATTAGATGAGTTTTATTTTATTACTTACAGAACCTCAAGTGTCTGAACCAGTCCTATTGTGGAAGGTATACTCCCAATTAACTTATTTCCATCAAATAATCTGTCAGGAAGAAAAACACAAATTAGATTTGATGTAATTATAAAATGATTAACAAGGTACAATATGGACATAACCTTGCTAGACTCCGACGCCAAATTAGGAAAGCATGTCTTTCATTGTCCTTAAGCTCCTCAACTGACATGTCTGCACTATGGTGGCCTAAAGGAGAGTAAAAAATAAATAAAAAGAATCAGAATAACCAACCAATCAAATGAGAATCGATTACTCAGACAATGAAAGAAAAACGAACCTACGTGGAACACAGAGACTACTAGCACGAAGCACCTCCTCCCTCTTCTGTTGCTTCCTCATTTCTTCAGGTGTCATGTCATTCATTCCAGTGCCAGAGTTCGAATCCCTACACTCATACAACAAAAAGAAAAACACAAATTGAAGGAAAAATGTCCAAATAAATTGGAATTAACAGAATAAATAAATAAGTTGGCCCTTCTTACAGATTGATGAGGCGGTTGAAGAGGGAGTGATGGGTGGCGTCGAAGAGAGGTTGAGAGTGTTTTGTTTGTTCGATGATGGCGTCGATGTCGCTGATCTTTGTGAAGGATTCGAGAACCTTCTTCTTGTAGGAATGGCCCTTTTCCTTGTTCTGCTGGACCATTTGGTTATGCTGCTTCACCAAGGATCTACCTAGCCCTGATTTCTGGTTTTTCCCCATTGTATTGTAGCTGGAATCGAGTCCACCAGAACCCAAACAGGAACGAGCTTATCTTCTCTGAAACAGAAACCCTGGAATTTCCCCTCTTCTCTTCTATGCATTATCGCACCAGAACAACCCTGAAAGTCGCACGATCCAACCAAATAGATCAATAAGCAAGCATCAATCAAAACCTAAACAAGGTTAAAGAATCGGAAGATCTGGGAAACGAGAAACACAAAACTACATCAAAAATATCAGAAGAAGATAAAGAAAAAAAAACCTCATAAACCAAGACGAAAAGGAATCGGAAGATCGGTGGGTCTGAGACTCGGTGCTTGTCAAGGAGCAAGAGAGATAGGGAGAGAGAAAGAGAGAGAAACTAAATTCTGATTTGAGTTTCGGCTGCTATTATTCATCCAATATAATCAATTTATTAATTAATATTGTTAATTGTTAATTATATACTATCATGGAAACTTGTAAAGTCTTTTAACTCATTGGAAAATGGATAGGTTGACGGTTTTCCTTCTATCATGCTTTGTCTGTTTCGTGTACTAACCAGCTTTCCTCCTATTATTCTTCTTTTGTATTTATGTTGATAACAACTGTAACGTACAGAGGCGGTTAAAGTGTTGGCCGCGAGTAAACCGCCCCAAAAACCCGGTTTTCTTGTAGTGAGAGGACACTGGGAGATTATATGACTCCTGCAATGATCCACTAATTGGGAGTGTTGTGCGCCGCATTGTAGAGCCAAACAACTTTGAATTGAAGCCTGCACTGGTACAATTGGTGCAGAAGGAACAGTTTGCTGGCAATAGTGCAGAGGATCCATACTTGCACATTGAAAATTTTCTACTGTTGAGTGATACAGTGAAGATTAATGGTGTCACTAGGGATGCCATCCTGTTAAGACTATTCACTCATTCACTGAAGGATGATGCAAGGAGATGGTTACAATCTCTACCCCAAGGGAGTATCACTACTTGGGATGATCTTCATACAAAGTTCTTAGTTCGATTCTTCTCAGCATCAAAGAGGGCAAAGTTGAAGGAAGAGATCACGAGATTCAAGCAAAAAGAGTCAGAATCCATCTATGAGGCCTGGGAAAGATTCAAGACATTGTTGAGGAAATGCCCACAACATGGGATTGAAGTGTGGAATCAAGCATCAATCTTTCTCCAAGGGTTGACTACTAATACTAGGACATTGGTGAATGCCACTGCTGATGGATCATTAACAACCAAGACTCCTCAGGAAGCCCTTGACATATTTGAATCATTAGCATCTCAGGAATTTGAAAATGCTCCAGTGAATGACAGAAGAACAGGAATTATTAAGTTGGATGGGTATGATGCTCTGTTAGCCAAGAATGACCAATTGATGTAGACTCAAAAAGAGAAACAACAACAGTTGGATGCTCTCACTAAGCAACTATCCTCTCAAAAGGTTGCTTCTGTGGACACTAACTATGTATGTGCAATTTGTGGGAAAAGCCATGTTATAATTGATTATGATTATGGGATATCTACTGAACAAGCAGAAGTCAATGAAGTATGGTATGAACAGAGGAATTCTAACAACCTTGGGTGAAATTTATATGTTCCACCACGGAAGAATAGGAACCAACACCCAGGGTTCAGTTATAGTTCCAATCACCAGCAGAATCCTCCATTGCATCCTCCTCCACAACATTCATCACAGCAAGGAGATACCTCTGCATGGGAGAAAGCTTTTGCCCAGTTATCTAAGACCACTCAAGATTTCATTCAAGGGTCAAATTCTTTCAGAGAGGAAACTAGAACTTCATTCAGAAACCAGGAAGCATCCATCCGAAATTTGGAGACATAGATTGGTCAGCTATCCAGACAGATATCTGAGAGACCACAGGGAAAGTTCCCTGGTGATACAATGGTGAATCCAAAGGAGCACTGCAAGTCTATTACTACAAGAAGTGGGCTTGTGCTTCAACCGGTTTAGAAGAAAGTGGAAGATGAGAAGGATGAAGTAGAAGTGATTGTTGAAGATGTAGTGGAAGATGATGAAGGAGAAAAAGTTGAGAAAGATAAGAAAGAAGATAAGGTTGTAGTTGAAAATAATCCTTCACCTAAGAAGATGATGAAGTGGGAGAAGAAGAAGATGGCTGACAAGCAAGACCAGCCCATTAATTTGCCCCCATACGATAAAGTTCCTTATCCTCAGAGGTTGAAGCAAGAGATTCAGAAACCGCATTATGCAAGATTTTTGGATATCTTCAAGAAATTACAGATCAACATTCCATTTGCTGAAGCTTTGGAGAACATGCCACACTATGCAAAATTCATGAAGGATCTTCTATCTTAGAAGAGAAAGTTGAAAGATGGTGAGACTGTGGCTTTGACAGAGGAGTGTAGTGCACTAATTCAGAATAAGCTTCCTCCAAAGTTGAAAGACCCAGGAAGTTTTAGTATTCTTATTGCAATTGGAGATGTGGAAGTAGGAAAAACACTTTGTGATTTGGGGGCCAACATAAATTTAATGCCATTGTCTATCTGTAGAGCTTTGGGAATTAACAAATTGAAGGATACCAATATTATTCTGCATCTAGCAGATAGATCTATCAAAAGATCAGAAGGAGTGGTGGAAGATGTTCTGGTCAAGGTAGATAAGTTCATTTTTCCTGTGGACTTTGTGATACTTGATATGGAAGAGGAGGATACTGAAAGTCCTCTACTTCTAGGAAGGCCATTCTTAGCACTACAAGATCCCTAATTGATGTTGAACAAGAGAAGTTGATGCTAAGGGTGAATGAAGAAACAGTAACAATAGATGTGTTTGAAGCCATTAAACATCCTGTTGATGTGGAGGATTGTTTTAGAATTGATATTATATAGGAGGTTGTGGAAGAAGTGAATGGAGAAGAAGACTTTTTACTTGAGGAAGAAAAATTTCAGGAGGAAATAAGTGCAGAATATTATAAGGAGGAATAGGTAGTTGAAGAGCTTGAAAAGAAAGTTGATGACATTCCCAAGGGAGCACCTAAGGTGGAACTGAAAGAACTACCTTCAAATCTTAAATATGTGTTCCTTGGAGATGATCAAACATACCCAGCAATCATCAATGTGTTTTTGTCTGAAGGGGAAGAAGTGAAGTTAATTGAAGTGTTGAAAAAGAACAAGACAGCTATGGGATGGCAATTTTCAGATCTCAAGGGCATTAACTCCTCTTTCTGTACTCATAAAATATTGATGGAAGAGGAGGTTAAACCAATAAGGCAACCACAGAGAATACTTAACCCTACTTTGAAGGAAGTAGTGAGGAAGGAGGTGGTGAAGTTGCTTGATGTTGGAATGATTTATCCTATTTCAGACAGTGCTTGGGTGAGTCCTGTTCAGACAGTACCTAAGAAAGGAGGTATGACGGTTGTGAGGAATGAGAACAATGAATTAATTCCCACAAGAACGGTCACTGGCTGGAGGATGTGCGTTGATTACCGGAGACTCAATAAAGCAACAAGGAAAAATCATTTCCCTATTCCATTCCTAGACCAAATGTTGGAGAGATTGGGAGGGCCTGCTTTCTACTGCTTCTTGGACGGTTACTCAGGCTACAATCAGATAGCTGTGGCTCCAGAAGATCAGGAGAATACTGCATTCACTTGCCCATATGGAATCTTTGCATACCGGAGGATGCCTTTCAGCCTATGTAATGCACCAGCAACTTTTCAAAGGTGCATGCTTTCCATATTCTCTGACATGGTATAAAGATGCATTGAAATTTTTATGGATGATTTTTCTGTGTTTGGTCCTACTTTTGATGCATGTATAGAAAATTTGGATTTTGTTTTGAAAAGATGCCAAGATTGTAATCTTGTTTTGAACTGGGGGAAGTGTCACTTCATGGTGACCGAAGGTATTGTTTTAGGACACAAGGTGTCTAGAAAAGGAATTGAAGTGGATAAGGCAAAAATCTCTGTGATTGAGAAATCTCCTCCACCTATTAATGTCAAAGGTGTGAGGAGTTTCCTTGGTCATACATGATTTTATAGGCGGTTTATAAAAGATTTTTCAAAAATTGCCAAGCCTTTGTGCAAGTTGTTGGTGAAAGACCAAGAATTTGTTTTTACTGATGAATATCTGCATGCATTTCATATTTTGAAAGAAAATTTGATCACTGCACCAATAATCACGGCACCTAATTTTTCATTGCCTTTTGAATTGATGTGTGATGCAAGTGATTATACTGTGGGAGTAGTGTGATGTACCTTCAGCACATGGGTAAATTCAAGCCAAAAAAAAGGAAGATTATTGGCTAATCCTAGTAAAAAGGCAACGTTTATGGTTGTTTTACTTAAATTCCAATTTCAGGATTGTTCAATTGATATTATGCTTATTTTGTAGGGGAATCAAACAAATCTGGAGCAAAATGAAGATCTGCCAAAATGAAGATCCACGGTCACAGCGTGGATGTCACGCTGGTGGCATGAAGAACCAAAGGCTTCCACGCTCACAACGTGGATATCACGCTGTTGGCGTGAAACCATCCTTCCATCCACATTCACATCGTGGATAGCACGCTGATAGCATGGGAGTTCAGAGGAAGCCACGCTCTTGGCGTGGATCTGACGCTGAGAGCATCAGTTGTGAAAGCACAACACTCGTATGTTTAAAAGGGAAATTTTGGAAGAGGAAAAAGAGGAATATAAAAAAGAGCTCAGCACACTTTAGGGTTCATTCTGACCTAGAGGAGACTGTCGCTGCAGAGAGTTCTTCGTTCTTCGTCTTCGCTCATCATCTTCTTCTACTATAATTTGTGTTTCTTGTTCAATATTTGATTTTAGCCATGACAATGGTCGGCTAAGTTTCTTTATTGTAGTCAGGGTCACGATCCATATGTGAACCTTTGATACAAAGGATTGAATTACATTGCTCCTTTATTTTAATATACTTTATCTTTACCTTGTGCGTGTTGTTATTATTTCTGTTAGATCTGATCAACCTAATAGGAGATAATAATTTGGGAATTAGGGCTCGCAATAGGAATGTTGGGGTTTTGATTCTGAAAAGGGGTAAGATAATGATCTATGCATGTTCTAGGGATAGACTTGTATAGATTGCAGTCGTTTGATTTATCGACTCAATGCTTAATTTCATGCGGGATTGCTAAGGGATTAGGGTTCCAATTGAATTAAAGGGTTAAATTACCAAGGAATTGCGATTTAACTAATTATTTTGAGATGATAATTTGTCTGAGTTATTAAATTGAATAAATATTTTAAATTAATCCAGAGTAAAAAGTGGGATCATTTGGTGAGTGTATCCTGGCTGCAGTGTTTTCTCACATCTTTTTACAAATCACTCATTCTCGTTCTTATTCTTATTCTCTTAAACAAATATATAAAAACAAGTCTTTACTTTTAGTTTTATTGTTACTCAATCCATTCAAAATTTTACCAACAACAATCAAGTTTTCCAACTTAAGGGGACTGGTTATCGTAATACTTGGTTTACAATCCCTGTGGAGACGATACTCTACTTACTTCTATATTACTTGTGCGATCGGTACACTTGCCAGTGAGCATCAAGGCTTTGGCGCCGTTGCCGGGGATGGCTAATTCCAATATTATAATTAACCGTTGATCTTTGAGATTGGATTTTTATTCTTTTTTTATTTTTATCTTTTTCTATCTTGTTTTGTGTTTTGCAGGTGCTACTAACAAATTTTTCTAAGTTTTATGCGTGGTAGACTTCCACCTAAAACTTTTGTATTTGATCCTGAAATTTCAAGGACTGAGAAGGGATTAAGGAAGGCTGCTAGGCAAATAAATTGGGAAGACTTCAAGAGATGGCAGAAAACAACAATGCTGGTGGTGGTAGAGGCCACAATGCAGATAATCAACCTCCAAGACTGTTGGACACCATTCTAACTCCGTTGTTCAATAGGCCAAACTCAAGTATACTCAGGCATACAGTGGAGGCAAATAATTTTGAGCTGAAGCCATCTTTGATTTCTTTGGTGGAGAGGACTCAGTTTTCTGGTGCTGAGGAGGAAGACCCTCATAAGTTCATATATCGATTTCTGATGATCTGTGACACCACTAAGCACAATGGAGTGTCTGTCGATGCTATCAGGCTTCGATTATTCCCTTTTGCTGTAAAGGGAAAAGCTCTCTGATGGATAGAAAGGCAGCCAGCTAAATGTATCACGACATAGGAAGACTTGTCAACAAAGTCCTTTGCCCATTTTTCTCTATGGAAAAGTACAACCAGCTGGTGAATGAAATCACAAAATTCCACCAGTTTGAAGGAGAATCGTTGTGTGCAACCTAGAATAGATTCCAGGAACTTATCCGAAAGTGTTCGCACTATGAGGGAGACGATGACAGAAAAGTGGCAATCTTCTTTAATGGCATCTCTCCTGAAACCAAGATGGTGATTAATAGTGCAGCTGGGGGTTCTATTTGGCAGAGTACATCTGAGAAAGCTATTGATCTGATAAAGAAGCTGGCCAGAAATGAAAAAGAGAGCGTACCAGCCCAAGAAAAAAGATGAGTGTTAAGCCTGGAGGGGAATAACGCTATGCTTGCTGAACAGAAGCTGATATCCAAAAAGTTTGACAGCTTGAATGAAAGATTTGAGAAAATACAAGTGTCCCAGGTTCAATCTCCTTCTGTGACGTGTGAGTACTGCAAATAAGCTCACGAGTCAAATGAGTGCCCTACTCTAATGGGTGCTAATCCACAACAAGTGCAAGTCAATGGGGTTTGGTATGAGCAGAAGCTCCAACAAAATTATCCAAGAAATCAGAATTTTTCTGGCGGAAATAATTTTCAGAGGAGAGGTCAAGGAAGTGGTCTTGATTATAGTTCTAACAACTATCTGCAACCTCCTCAGATTCCAGAGAAGGAACCTTCTGATTTGGAGAAATTAATCAGACAAATGGCTCAACATTCTAATGCTTTCATGGAGGAGACTAGATCCACCACCAAAAACACAAATGCTTTCATGGACGAATTCTTCTATTAGGAACTTGGGAAATCAAATTGGCCAACTGGCTAAGCAATTTGCGGAAAGAGTTCCAGGTACTTTTCCTAGCAATACAGTTACTAATCCGAAGGATGACTGTATGGTTGTAACTACTAGAAGTGGTAAAGTGGTAGTAGCTCCAACAAAGCCAATCACAAATATGGAAGCTGATGAGAAACTTAAGGAGGACAAGGAGCCAGAAGAAGAAGTGGTAATTCCTTCGGAAGTTGAGAAACCTGATCAACAAAGTGAAGAAGGAGAGCCACCAATTATTGTTATTGAGATGAAGAAATTCGAGCTGAATCAAGAATATGTGAGAGCAATGGCGCCTTATCCAGAAAGGTTTAAGAAAGATGCTCAAAAACAGAATTATGAAAGATTTCTGGATATCTTCAATAAGTTACATGTGAACATACCTTTTGCTGAAGCTTTGGCTAACATGCCTAATTATGCCAAGTTCATGAAGGACTTGTTATCAAGAGAACATAAGTTGCAGGAGTGCCAGACAGTAACACTCACTAAAGAGTGTAGTGCTATAATACAAAAGAAGTTTCCACCCAAACTCAGTGATCCATGAAGCTTCAATATTCAAATTGCTATTAGTAATACTAATGTTGGCAGAGCACTGTGTGATCGTGGGGCAAGTATTAATCTGATGTCGTTATCGGTTCGCAAATCTCTGGGAATTGCTAAGTTAAAACCCACTATGGTTTCGCTATAACTCGCTGACAGATCCTTGAGGAGACCAAGTGGTATTGTCGAAGATGTGCTTGTTAAAGTGGACAAGTTCATCTTCCCAACTGATTTTGTGGTATTAGACATGGAAGAGGGTGCTGAAATGCCCCTATTATTGGGAAGACCATTCTTGGCTACTGCTCGAGCCATGATTGATGTGCAAAATGGCAAGCTGGAGTTGAGGATGACTGATGAGACCATCACCATCAACGTCTTTGACTCCATGAAACAATATTCTGACTAAGGCGATTGTTTTCGTCTTGATATTCTTGAGCAAGTAGTGAAAGAAGAGGTACCTTCCAGTCAACAATCTGAGGAAGAACTTCAAGCACATGAAATAGTTCCTTATGGAGAAGAGAAAAATGAGTTATTTGAAGTCCTTGAAAAGAAATATTCTGACAAGGAAGGTGGGGCACCAAAGGTAGAGTTGAAGGAGCTTCCGGAAACTCTCAAATATATCTTCTTGGGTGAAGAGAAAACTTACCCTGTTATTATTAACAAGGGATTGTCTTCTGAATAAGAGACAAGATTAGTTGAAGTGCTTAAAGAGTATAAGGCTGCCATAGGGTGGTCGGTTTCTGATTTAAAGGGTATTAATCCCTCATTTTGTACACATAAAATCCTCATGGAGGATGAAGTTCGACCAGTAAGACAGCCTCAAAGGAGGCTCAATCCAACAATGAAGGAGGTTGTGAGGAAAGAAGTTGTGAAACTTCTTGATGCTGGTATGATTTATCCAATTTCAGATACTTCTTGGGTAAGCCCAGTGCAGACTGTTCCGAAAAAGGGAGGTATCGCAGTAGTCTATAATGATAAAAATGAACTTATTCCAACTAGAACTATTACTGGTTGGAGAATGTGTGTGGACTACCGGAGGCTAAATACAGCTACAAGGAAGGATCATTTTCCACTTCCTTTTGTTGATCAAATGTTGGAGAGATTGATGGGTCACAATTATTACTGTTTCTTGGATGGATATTCTGGGTGCAACCAAATCCCAGTGGCACCAGAAGACCAAGAGAAAACAGCTTTCACCTGCCCCTTTGGAGTCTTTGCTTATAGAAGAATGTCATTCGGTCTATTAAATGCACTACCACATTTCAAAGGTGCATGCTCTCCATCTTTTCTGACATGGTGGAGAGAGACCTTGAGGTATTTATGGACAACTTTTCTATTTTGGCTCTTGTTTTGACTTGTGTTTAGTAAACTTAACTCATATGTTGAAAAGATGCCAAGAAACAAATCTTGTACTAAACTGGGAAAATATCATTTTATGGTACAAGAAGGAATTGTCTTAGGACATAAAATATCTGAAAAAGGGATTGAGGTAGATAGAGCAAAATTAATGTTAATTGAGAAACTACCTCCTCCTAATAATGTGACTAGTATTAGAAGTTTTCTAGGACATGCTGAGTTTTACAGGAGATTCATAAAAGATTTTTCTAAAATAGCTAAACCTTTAAGCCAACTTTTAGAAAAAGATTCTGAATTTCAATTTGATGATGCATGCCTTAAAGCTTTTAATCTTTTAAAAGAAAAGCTAACTACAGCTCCCATTCTTGTAGCTCATGATTGGAGTTTACCCTTTGAGCTCATGTGTGATGCTAGTGCCTATGCTATAGGTGCAGTCCTTGGCCAACGAAAGAATAAATTGTTACATGTTATATACTACTCTTGCAAAATTTTAAATGAGGCACAAGTAAATTATGCCACAACTGAAAAGGAAATGTTAGCAGTAGTATATGCATTAGACAAATTTAGATCTTATCTATTGGGTTCCAAGGTGATTGTGTTTACTGACCACTCTGCTATCAAGTACTTGATGAATAAGCAGGATGCAAAGCCTCGTTTGCTCAGGTGGATGCTCTTATTTCAAGAGTTTGACTTGGAGATCCGAGATAAAGCTGGAGTGGAGAACAAGGTGGCAGATCACTTGTCACAAATTCAGGAAAAAGAATTACATGATGGTCCGGAGAAAGAAATAAATGACCATTTTCCTGATGAAAGAGTCATGGCTATAGTTGTACCTCCTTGGTTTACAGATATTGCCAATTACAAGGTGATAAAAGAGTTGCCACCCAATCACACTAGGCAATAACATAAGAAGTTCCTAAGAGATGCACGGAGATTTCATTGGGATGATCCTCACTTGTATTTCCAGTGTGCTGATGTAATTATAAGAAGGTGTGTGCCAGAATTCGAAGTTCATGAGATCTTGTGGCACTGCCATGCATCAGACTATGAGGGACATTTTGGAGGGAATAGGACAGCTCAAAAAGTTCTAGAAGGTGGTTACTATTGGCCTACGTTATTCAAAGATGCAATGGAGTACATAGAAAGATGTGACAGATGCCAAAAAGTGGGAAATATTTCCCGCAAAGATGAAATGCCTTTGAATAGTATATTAGAGGTGGAACTTTTTGATGTGTGGGGGATAGATTTCATGGGACCATTCCCTTCATCATATTCCAACCAGTACATCCTAGTCGCTGTTGATTATGTCTCCAAGTGGGTTGAGGTTGTTGCTCTTCCCACTAATGATGCTAAGGTGGTTGTCAATTTCTTGAGAAAGAACATCTTCACAAGGTTTGGTGTACCTCGAGCCATAATAAGTGATGGTGGCACTCACTTCTGCAATAAGCAGTTTGATAACCTATTGGCCAAGTATGGTGTTAAACATAAGGTGGCTACACCTTATCATCCACAAACAAGTGGCCAAGTGGAAGTTTCTAACAGGGAATTAAAGCGGATTCTTGAGAAGACTGTTGGAAATTCTTTGAAAGATTGGTCTAAGCGGCTGGATGATGCTTTGTGGGCTTATAGGACTGCTTTCAAAACTCCTATTGGCACGTCACCTTATCAGTTGTTATTCAGAAAATCTTGCCATCTACCTGTGGAGCTGGAACATAAAGCTTTTTGGGAAATCAAAAAATAAATTTTGATTCAACGAAAACTTTTGAGAAAAGACAGGCTCAATTGATTGAGCTTGATGAGTTCAAAAACTCCACGTATGAGAGTGCCAAAATCTACAAAGATAAAACAAAGAAGTGGCATGACAGGAAGATTCAACCCAAGGAACTTGTGCCCAGACAGCAGGTATTACTGTACAACTCTCGACTGAAGTCGTTCCCATGTAAGCTCAAATCTCGTTGGTCTGGACCCTTTATTATGAAAAATGTATTTCCATATGGTACGATTGAAATCTCTCCTCTCAATGATGAAAGACCTTTTAAGGTCAGTGGGATTCGATTAAAATTCTATCATGGAGAACATGTGAATAGGGACGCAATTTCTGTCCCTTTGGCTTCGTCTGAATCTTAAATGATTCCAGTCAGGCTCGTGACGTTAAACAAGCGCTTGTTCGGTGGCAACCCAGTAGGAAAGATTAGTTTAGTCATTTTAAATTTTGCTCTAGGTTAGAGAGTAACAAACTATGCACTTTGAACTGACGCTGTTGGCGTCAGATCCATGCTCTTAGCGTGAGACATGTGACAGAATTCCACGCCATCAGCGTGGATTGCACGCTATCAGCGTGAGGAAACAACAGTGATCATGCTCACATCGTGAGATTCACGCTGTCAGCGTGAGAAAATTAACAAAGGCCACCACGCCATCAGCGTGGATTGCACGCTCATAGCGTGAATAATCAGAGGGTACCACGCTCATAGCGTGAAATCCACGCTATGAGCGTCATCCAGAACTTAAGTTTTTTTTTTAAATAAAACCCTAAAGGTCTTTTGTCCACCCTCAGCCGCCACCACCGTCTTTCTCCCTTTCCTTTCTTTCTCTCATTATCCCTCTCCTCAGCCGACAACTTGCAAGCATGACTCATCATATTATCTCATAACATGTTTTCACATATATCTTGATATTTAACAATTAAACATCAAAATAAAAATAAAAATTCAAAATTTTCCAATTTTCTCCAAATGGTCGAATTTTGCATCTTTATGCATAATTCAAATCTTTGTCAAATCTTTCTCAAAGAATACAAAAATTGAACCATTTGTTTCAACCATAACTCATATGGCCGAACCATACATCATCATGTACAAAAGTTTTATCAAAAACCTTATGTTATGTTCATGAACAATTCATCTGACAAACAACACAAAATCATCAAGATCAAAATGAACAAAATCCAAAACCCTAATTTTATTCATTTTGTCGAGATATGCCATGAACACTTCATGCATTTTAAAAATAAAATCATGGAGAAAATAATGCATTTGAATATTCATATCATTGCCAAATCATATTCCTTTCTAAAAGATGTTTATTTTGTAAACTTTCACAAAGAATCAAAATAAACAAAACCATGAGTGCATGTAGATATATAAACACCATAATCAAATTAAACATGTTCATAAAAGACAATCCACATGCAAAGAATTAATCTTTAACAACTTTAAAGAATTTTTGACCGTGAAAAATAATTTTCACAAACAAGGTACCATCACCCGCCGATGGTAAAGCAACAGGGCTTTGATACCACTTGAAAGTAAACCGGCCTTGAAGGCCAAAGAATGTGAGAGGGAAAAACAAAACTTTTTCCTTGCAAAAACACACATGCATACAATCTTTCATGCTTTAAGACAACATTATGTTACCTTGTTTATGATCTGATCACCAGGGAGATCACTGTCAGGTTTGAAGGGTTCAAACATTGATCCACACCACCCACGTCAAGATGCAAGAACTCCTTCTTGAAAGCCACCAGATGACCACCACAAAGAGGCTTGTTATGCGCTCAATAGGTGAAGATGGAGGCTAGGTTTATGCGTTTAGAAGAGTAAAGTCTTCAGCTTGAAAACTTCACAAGAGTGGTGTAAGGAGTGAGTAGAATTGGCTAGGTTTTTGTGAAAAACCCTAAGGAAGAAGTCTTCCCTTGTGCGCATAAGAGAGTGTAGGGAGAGAATGAGAGGATTTTCTAAACTTAAAAATCCCTTTAGGTGTGCGCACAGTTGGAGGAAATAAAGGAGTTGTTGCAATTCAAAATTGCTAACAACCTTCCCTTTGAATCCTTATGAGATTAGGTCCTTATCTTATTAAAATTCTGACCTAATGGTCATCACATGACCACTCTCATTGTGCGCCCCACTCAGTCCCATAATGAGTCCAGATACGTTTGAGTAGTTGCATTCAAATCTGAACCAACTCAATCACTGATTCTCTCAACCAACCAAATCTGAATCGGAGCACATTTAGTTGACAAGATGACACTCATCACCAACCAAAGTGGTGCACCATATCCTTTTTGGATGAGATCAAATATCTTCTCTTGATGCAGGGGATTTGTTCCAACAAGATCTCATCTTATCCTTTTGTTATGAAATAACTTTTCATAGCCAATTCGAATTCAAACACTTGAATTCAAATGTTTAAACATTTAAATTCAAAATTCAAATTCATAATTCAAATTTCAAATTCAAAATTCAAAATTCAAAATCCAATTTCAAAATTCAAATTTCAAATTTCAAATTCAAAATTCAAATTTCAAACGGGCCGATCTGAATTGAGCCCAGCCCAATTTGGTTTCTGAACCCTAGGGACATATGAAGGAAAGTAGGGAAACATTTTTCAGATTATGTAATTTTTGAATTTTGGGATCAAAGCATTTTCTCTGAAGTGTTCTTCGCGTTCTTCATCTTTTTCTTCTTTCTTTATTTTTAATCATGTTTATCCTAGCCATGCTAGGCTAAACCCCCTTTTAATCAACCTAAGGGGAAGGGATTCCATGGATCTGTCTAGAGGATCTGCGATCAATCTCTAACCAGATTTATTTCTTTACCCTAACTCAGATCAATATCGTGAGATTGTGGATATTCTATCTGAGGTTCGCGATTGCGATTATGGGTGAAGAATGATCATCAGATTTGATGATCCGATTAACCTCAATTTGAAATAAGGATTCTGATTCAATTGAGATTAATCGTGAATTTGGTAATTTTTATAATTCTCTAACCAGATTTGTTTTTTTCCTAACTCAGATCGATATCGTGCGATTGTGGATATTCGATCTGAGGTTCGCGATTGTGATTATGGGTGAAGAATGATCATCAGATTTGATGATCCAATTAATCTCAATTGGAAATAAGGATTCTGATTCAATTGAGATTATTCGTGAATTTGGTAATTTTTATAATTCTCTAACCAGATTCGTTTCTTTTCCTAACTCAGATCGATATCGTGCGATTGTGGATATTCGATCTGAGGTTCGCGATTGCGATTATGGAAAAGGAATAGTCATCAGATTTGATGATCCGAATGTTCTCAATTGAAAATAAGGATTCTGATTCAATTGAGATCAATCGTGAATTTGGAAATTTTTATCCAAGGAAGGATATCCTAGGAACCCTAACCTTAGGTTGGTTAATTTTAATTACGAAATTTTAATCCCAATTTTTGTATTCTGTCTTTTAATTATTCAACAAAAATCAAACCCCCCTTTTTATTTTCTGCGATCATAAGCGATTTTACCAAAATAATTTCCTTGAGAGACGACTTAGGGTTTCTACTTTTCCGCAAAATTTTCTGAACCCTAATTAAAAATAATTTTTAATTTGTGCGAGTTTGACAGCTCGTGTCACATTTGGCGCCGTTGCCGGGGAAATCGCATCGGTCTAAATCATTTCTGTTTCTAAAAAAAAATTACGTTTTGCGCATCTGTCTTGTTTCTGCGTTTGCACTAGTCTGTGTTTCTGATTCCAATTTAGGCACCTTTGATTCTACAGAAGCGTCTTTTCTCAAATTTTGCGTTTTCTGCATTACGGTTTATGTTTTAGGGAAATAGGAAAAACTTCAGTTTGAGATATTGGCTTCGGGAGTTCTATTCCCAAAGGAATTCGACCTTCTGAGCATAAGTCACACCCTACAAGGGTGTGAGGTGACCCTTAATTTTGCCAAATTCTGTTGTTTACTAATCCGTTTTGGTGTTTCTTTGTCATTTCTGGACGTATCGGGTATTTCTGCTATTGTTGCACTTGCTCCGATTGACCTGAAATTAGGTGACGTGAAGGAGGAGGTGATCCTGGTCATATGTCATCGAGGAGTATCCTCCGTGATGGAAGCCCAATTTTAGCCGAATTCAGTCGTCTGCTATTTTATTTTATTTTTTGAAAAAAATTTATTTTATTTTTGAGTCCGTAAGGTCAATTAGAGTTTAAGAGAGTTGGTCCCATAGCATTCTGAGGTCATTTGGTATTTTTCGTACATTTATTTTTGCTTCTGTTGCTATTTTCGGTAAATTTTTGTGTTCTGTCGTATGCTTTGTGATTTTACTGTTGTATGCCTTTGCCTCTGATGCATGACTAGGAGTAGCACCAGTGTTGATGATTTATATGCATATGACCTTGAGATAGAGAGATCATTGCATGCTGCTAGTAGAGCTCGTAGGTTGACTTACAGTAGAGCTATTCCTGAACATACCTTAGAGTCTGAGTCTGTTGAGTCAGTTCAGTCTGTTGAGTCTTTTTGTTCTAGTCCTATACATAGTGTTTATTCGTTTGGTATTTTATTTGATTCTGAAATCATGGGTGATAGAACACTTAAGCAATTGGCTGCTCCTAATGTTGATAATGAGCAGCCTCTGTGTATTCATTATGCTAACCCTGTTGTACCTTTTGAGCTTAAGTCTGGACTGATACATTTGCTTCCAAAATTTCATGTTCTTGCAGGTGAGGATCCTCACAAACATCTAAAGGAATTTCATATAGTCTGCAGCACTATGAAGCCACCAAGGGTGGATGAGTAGCAAATCAAGCTGCGTGTCTTCCCTTTCTCTTTGGATAGTGGAGCTAAGGACTGGCTGTACTACTTGCCACCTTCCTCCATTGTCAGCTGGAATGACATGTCCAGATTATTTCTGGAAAAATTCTTCCCATCATCCAGGGCCACCACAATTAGAAAAGATATCAGTGGCTTAAACAGTCTAATGGGGAGAACATGCATGAGTATTGGAAGCGGTTTAAAAGACTTTGTGCAAGTTGTCCACATCATCAGATCCCAGACAATCTTCTGATTGTTTACTTCTATGAAGGGTTGCTGCCTATGGATAGAAACCTTTTAGATGCAGCTAGTGGAGGAGTCCTGAGCAATAAAACACCTGATGAGGCAAAAGAGTTGATTGCTAAGATAGCTGCTAATGCTCAACAATTTGGCACTAGAGAAAATAGCAGTGCAGTGTTCTAAGTGCAAGCTCCTCCAATGCAAAATTCAATAGTGACAGAAGCAGGAGCATCAAGCATAGATAATCAAAGAATGGAGAACAGACTTGATGAGTTGACATCAATGGTGAGGCAGTTAGCAGTGACACAAACTGTGCAACCTTCTGTGTAACCTTCTGCTCAACAAATAAGCAACATGTGTGGCATTTGCTGTGGTCCTTCTCACCCCACGGATGCTTGTCCTTCCTTCCAAGATAGCGATTTCCAATTCGATCAATCAGTTGATCAGTCTATTGCTGCAGTTTTTCCTACAAAGCCACAGTACCAGCAGCAGCAAAACAATCCCTTCTCAAATACATATAATCCTGGCTGGAAAAATCATCCAAATCTCAAATGGAGCCAGAATCAGCAGAGTGCACCATTCCAGCAGAGGCAGCAATTTGCACTTCACAACAGAGACAGAATTTTCAACAATTTGCACCTCAACAGCAAATGCAGCAGCCACTAGTGCAGCAGCAAGCTAGTGGTAATGGTCCTTCTTTTGAGGATTTAGTGAAGCAGATGGCAACTAACAATCTGCAGTTCCAGCAGAGGAATAAGTCTTCCATCCAGAATCTGCAAACACAGATTGGCCAACTTGCAACATCAATGAGTCAAAATCAACAAGCAAGTGGCAACTCCCTTCCATCCCAAATAGTTCCAAACCCAAAAGGAAGAGGAAATGTGAGTGCTATTACTCTGCGTTCTGGCAAGCAAATGGAGGAGCCAAACCACACTGCTGCTGAGTCATCTAAGGGAAGTGACACTAGCACCAAGAAGCAGAGCATTGATACATCTGATGTCCATATCCCTCTGCCATTCCCTCATAAAGCCACTCAGTCAAAGAAGCAGTCAGCAAAGGCTCAAGATAAAGAGATACTTGACACCTTCCAGAAAGTTGAGGTGAACATTCCTCTTCTGGATACAATACAGCAGATTCCGAGATATGCCAAGTTTCTAAAGGAGCTGTGCAGCAACAAGAGGACACTGAAGGGAGATGAGCAGGTTAACCTAAGTCAAAATGTATCGGCACTCATCCAACCTATGCCTAAAAAGTGTCAAGTTCCAGGGACATTTACTATTCCTCGTGTGATTGGCAATTCTATTTTTCATTATTGCATGCTAGACTTAGGAGCTTCCATTAATGTTATGCCTGCACCTGTTTATAAGTCTCTTGGTCTTGGTCCTTTGCGTGCTACTAGTATTGTTGTTACAGTAGCTAACAGGAGTAGTATTCACCCATCTGGTTTGATTGAGGATGTATTGGTCAAAGTTAATAATATGATTTTTCCTGCTGACTTCTACAGTTTAGAAATGGAGAGTGAGACTGCTACTAATAGATCACCAATCATACTTGGTAGGCCTTTCATGAGAACAGTTAGGACCAAGATAGATGTTCATTCTAGTACTCTTTCCATGGAGTTTGTGAAAGTAAACTAGCCTTGAAGGCCGAAGCATGTGAGAGGGAAAAACAAAAAATTTTCCTTGCGGAAACTCACATGCAAACAATTTTTCATGCTTTAAGACAACATGATGTTACCTTGTTTACGATCTGATCGCCAGGGAGATCACTTGTCAGTTTTGAAGGGTTCAAACCCTCTAACGTTGATCCACACCACCCTTCATCAATGATGCAAAAACACCTTCTTGAAAGCCACCAGATTACCACCGCAGAGAGGCTTGCTTTGCGCTCAATAGGTGACGAAGTAGGCTAGGTATATGTGTTTAGAAGAGTGAAGTCTTCATCATGAAAACTTCACAAGAGTGGTGCATGGAATGGAGTAGAAATTGGCTAGGTGTTTTGTGAAAACCACTAAGGAGAAAACTCCCAAGTTTGCGCACAAGAGTGTGGGAGAGAATGAGAGAATTTCCACTTCAAAAATTACTCACAAAGTGGCGCACACAAGAGGAGATAAAGGTGGAGTTGTTGCAATTCAAAATTCCCAACAACCTCCCCTTTGAATCCTTATGAGATAAGATCTTTATCTAATCAAGATTATGACCTAATGGTCATCACATGACCATCCATACTATGCGCCCCATTCAGTCCCAAAAAGAGTCCAGATACGTTGAGTAGCTGCATTCAAATTTGAACCAACTCACTCACTAATTCTCACAACCAAACCAAATCTGAATTGGAGCATATTTGGTTGACAACATGACACTCATATCCAACCAAAAGTGTCGCCCCAAACTCAGCTTTGGATGAGATCAAATATCTTCTCTTGATACAAGGGATTTGTTCCAACAAGATCTCATCTTATCCTTTTGTTATGAAACGACTTTTCATAGCCAATTCAAATTCGAATTCAAATATTTAAATTCAAACGTTCAAACATTAAAATTCAAAATTCAAATTCAAAATTCAAATTCCAAATCCAAAATTCAAATTTCAAAATCCAAATTCAAAATTTCAAATTTCAAATTTCAAATTTCAAATTTCAAAATTTAAATGTTTGATAATTAATTCAACTAATTAAATTAATTAGTAATGTCTTGAACCATCCAAGCCCATTACATGATACATGCGCCCTTTTCCCATCAGGTGGGCTTCCAAACAGCTTCTTGGGCTAACAACCATTATTATGCCCAATACCTTTAAAGCTAGTTCATCATGACTACAAGGTGTTAGTGTGTGACCCATTAGGTCCAACATAGCCACTGACATATATGGACTCGGGCCCAATAAGCCAACAACCAATTTAATGACAACACAGAGCACTAGATTAATGAATTGATCATCCTATTACACATATTTGGTTGCCGTATATATTTCCCTTCGTCTCGGTTACCTTCCCATTAAACCTAGGATAAGGAAATGTATCAACCCTTGTGATTTAGGGTAAGCTTTACTCGAAATAGGGAATCTTCAATTTACTGACTCTAAAGGCAGATCATCTCATGATCTCTTTTACTATGAATAGATTCTCGAGTCCCTGTAAGTGTCTTCCCGATTTCTCCGGTTTACAGATAACCTAATCTCTCACAGAGATTTGACGAATTCCTTCAACTTATCACCCTAGCCCTATGCTCTTTCAGGACACACCCAACAATATACCTATGAGTCTCCATGTTTCAGGTAGACGAGGCATACAATCATAACATGCCTTCTAGAAGATGGTATAGGTAAAAATCTCTGGTCTAAGGAAAGACATACCCAAATATAAAGAGACTACTCTAATCATACTATCTGTGAGATTTCCTCATAGAGTCTCTTTTTGGGTCTGTTCAGTGCGAGCTATACTCTTATAGGTCCACCCACGACTTTAGCTAAGACATCTCCATATCTGTAGCACATGAGGTCTTTACCTTGTATCCATATACAAGTAGATAAGTCGTGCTAGTCTTACCCTATAGGAACATAAAATTAGGAATAAACGTACGGTATCCTTGAATCCTCATGATCGTGATCTCATCACAGATACTCAAGAGATACATGTTCTATTGCAAGGGGTTTATCCAGTTTGTTCATAAAATATTAACAATAATATTGAGACATAATATGAAACTGGATAAAGAGTGCTTTTATTCATTTGCGACAAAAAGTTCTACATCCAGTGTCCTTTATTTAATCAAAAGATTATCTCTAGGACACCCATATACTAACAAGCTCCCACTTGGCCTAGAGCCAATCAGACCTAAGTCGTATACCTAAAGCCTCATAATCATAATCATGTTTTCTTTGAGAAACAACTTTTGTCAGAGAATCGGCCAGGTTTTTATCTGTGGGAACATAATCAATCTTTACATTCATCCTATCATTGATTACTCTAATCAGGTGATATTTGTGGAGCACGTGTTTAGATCTTTGATGAGACCTAGGTTCATTTGACTGCGCAATGGCTCCAGTGCTTTCGCAAAGCAACTGTACGGGCTCATCTACGCTTGGAACCACCCTTAGTTCAGATATGAACTTCTTGATCCACACGGCCTCCTAAGCCGCTTCTGAAATAGCTATGTATTCAACTTCTATCGTTGAATCTGCTGTTGTCTCCTGCTTGGAACTCTTCAAGACACTGCCCCACCATTTAAGGTGAATACAAATCCTGACTGTGACTTGCAGTCATCCTTGTCACTCTGAAAGCTGGCATCATGAACCCTTTCACTGTTAACTCATTAACCCCACCATAGACCAGAAATGCATCCTTAGTTCTTCTTAAGTATTTAAGGATGGTTTTGACTGCAGTCCAGTGACCCTCTCCAGGGTCAGACTGGTATCTGCTCGTAATGCTCAAAGCATATGAGACATCTGGTCTCATACATATCATGGCATACATGATGGATCCAATAGCCGAAGCGTATGGAATTCCACTCATGCGATCCTTCTCAGGCTGTGACTTAGGACACATAGCCCTTGATAGGTGTACCCCATGACTGACAAGAAGAAAACCCCTTTCTGACCCTTCCATGCTAAACCTCTTTAGCATCTTGTCAATATACGTGGATGGAGATAAATCTAGCAGCCTCTTAGATCTATCTCTATAGATCTTTATACCAAGTATAAAGGCCGCTTCTCCCAAATCCTTCATGGTGAAGTTTTCTGAAAGCCACTCTTTCGTTATTTTTAATGTGGGGATGTCATTTCCTATAAGCAATATGTCATCTATATAAAGTATCAGGAAGACGAAATTACTCCCACTAACCTTCCTGTAAACACAAGGTTCATCCTCGTTCTTGATAAAACCGTTAGTCTTAACGACTTCATCAAAATGTATATTCCAACTCCTTTATGCTTGCTTTAGCCCATATATCGACCTTTGTAGTTTGCATACCATATGCTCCTGATCTTTGATTTCAAAGCCTTCAGGTTGTGTCATGTACACTTCCTCCTTCAAGAACCCATTCAAGAAGGCGGTCTTGACATCCATTTGCCAAATTTCATAGTCGTGGTATGCTGCTATTGCAAGCATGATCCTAATAGATTTGATCATGGCAGCTAGTGAGAAAGTCTCATCATATTCAACTCCTTGTCTTTGACGATACCCTTTCGCAACCAACCTAGCTGTGTATTTCTGATCGTTGACATCTGCATCAGTCTTTCTTTTAAAGACCCATTTGTTACCGATAGGAACTATTCCTTGCGGTTTAGGAACCAAGGTCCATACCTTGTTTTGATACATCGAATCCATTTCAGATTCCATGGCTTCAAGCCATCTAGAGGAATCAACATCCTTGACTACCTCTTCGTAGTTACTTGGTTCATCATCCTCAACAGTTTGCTGATTCTCAATCACAAACCCATACCTCTCAGGTGGATGGATGACCCTCGTAGACCTACAAAGTTGTGTGTTTGCTCCTCCATTGAAGAACATCGCCTGCGGAGCAGACTCAGGTTCCTTAATCTGTTCATGTGGTTCTTGAACTTCTTCAAGATCAATCTTACTCCCACTGCCTCCTTGAGAGATCAAATCCTTCTCAAGGAACTCAGCATTCTTTGACACAAACACCTTGTGCTCATCCATGGAGTATAAGTGGTATCCCTTAGAACCTTGGGATACCCCGCAAATAGACATTTAGTACTCTCAGCACTAAGCTTGTCTGATGCCAACGCTTTGACATAAGCTGGCGATCCCCATACCCTGAGGTAACTCGGGTTGGGTCTCTTACCATTCCATATCTCATATGATGTGGTCTGAACAGATTTAGACGGTACCCTATTTAGAAGGTATGCCGCTGTGTCTAAGGCATATCCCCAAAACGATTTTGGAAGTCGAGTCTCACTCATCATAGACCTAACCATGTCTAACAAGGTCCTGTTTCTCCTTTCGGAGACACCATTTTGGTGTAGTGTGTAAAGTGCAGTAAACTACGAGAGAACTCCTCTAGCCTCAATAGACATTGGGCCACATATATCACAGTGAATGAGTTCTAATAACTCACTAGCCCTATGAATCTCAAGCCCTTTGGGCTTTTGACGAATCATTTTCCCAGCTAGACAAGATTCACATTTTCCATAGGATTCCAAATCCTTGGAGTCTAGGTATTCATCTCTATGTATCCTAGACAATCTTGTTTCATTTATGTGCCCTCGTCTATAGTGCCAAAGATAGGATTGATTATCTATCCTAGGTCATTTGACATCTACATTGAGCACTTTAGTTCCCATTTCCAAAACATACAAGCCATTTATTAAAAAAGCGTACCAAAACAATATCATTCAAAATGATAGAAAATGTACCATCTTTAATAGTGAAAGCAAAACCATCTTGTTCTAAACAAGAAATAATGTTTCTAGAAATGCCGGGAACATAAAGACAATTATTCAAATGCAATAAGGTGCCCGTAGGCTAATAAGGTCGGTATCTCCACCAGCATGAGCAGCAACTCTTGCTTCATCATCTGCGCAGAGGTCCACCTCGTTCTTCTCCAATCTTCTAGGGCTTCTAAGCACCTGCAAAACATTGCAGATTATAAGAACCACAACCGGTATCCAATGCCTATGAAGTCAGATTAGCACAAGAATAATTTATCTCAATCATGTGAATACCTGAGGTAGAAGAATCACCATGCTCCTTCACACTCTTCAGGTAGTCTGGGAGATTCCTATTCTAATGGCCATTTTTGCCACTATGGAAGCACACAAAATCGCTTTTTTTCTTGGGTGCACCCTTACCTTTCTCTTTGCCCTTTTTCATATTGGGTTTCCTTTGGGTTTAAGGGAGTTTCCTTTTGCAGGCTCCTTGCCCTTACCCTTGGCCCTTTCAGGCCCACCAATCATAAGAACTTGTGTCTCATCCTTCTTGATAGACATTTTAGCAGTTGTTAACATCCTTAACAACTCTGGGAAGCTCACAAGCATCCCATCCATGTTGTAATTCATTATGAAGTCACTGAAGGAAGGAGGAAGTGATGATAGAACTAAGTCATTAATTAATTCAACATCCATTGTGAACCCTAGACCCTCTAGCTTCTCAATGAGTGCCATCATCTTCAGTACATGGCGGTTAAAACACATGTCTTCAGTCATCTTGCACATGAACAATTCCCTAAAGGTCTCATACCTCTCAAGTCTGCCTTTAATATCATACAACTCCCTGAGATGCAGGATAATAGAGGGGGCATCCATATGCTCGTGCTGTTTACGCAGTTCAGGCGACATTGATGCCAGCATGATGCAAAAAGCCCACACATTATCATCTATGTGTTGCTTGTGGGCTCGAAATCAAATTCCGCGAACCCATCTTCCCCTTCCTTAGGCGCAATAGGTAAAGCAGTGTCAAGGACATAATCTATCTTTTCGGTCTTAAGAAAAAATCTTAAGTTCTGATACCAGTCCATAAAGTTTGAACCGGTTAGTTTATTCGTATCGAGAATTGAACGCAGTGACAGTGGATTAGTCAGACTAAAAACTGAAAAAGATGTAAAGATGATTTTTAGTTAATATACATACATGTAGTTAAAAACAAATTATTAAAGTCTTTAAATAATTTGCCCCTCCCACTATTTTATCTAAGTCAATGACCCTTACCATTTGACTTAGGGTTAATCTACTTTTAGATT
>JAVKPL010005556.1:0-10705 GCA_032173675.1 Gastrolobium villosum
GGTATTAGTCATGAAAAATTGGATGAACTGTTGATACGCATGATTAATGAGTTGGGACTGTTGATTTGAATGCTTGATTGAAATAAAATCTGGGAATTGAGGTGAATGATGTCATGAACTGAATCTGTCTGCTGATAATATTTGTTATGCACATGTATTGGGAATTTTTCTGAGTTTCAGGAGAAAAGAATGAAAAAGAACACCGAAGGGTCATCTGCTGCGAAAAGACCCCGCACAAATTTTGACCCCAGAAGATTTTTGTCCGCTGAAAAGCAGGAAGTTTATGAAACTAAACTGCTGAATAAAAATGTAATCAAAGAAAGGGGGTTCGATTTGGGGAATCTCCTACTTTTTGATGACATTTATTCGGTAGTTCAAAGGAGACACTGGAGGACATTGGTCACTTTTCCACAGGACAGTTCTGGGCGCATTCTCAGAGAATTTCTAGCCAATGCTGATAAGAACACTGTCAATGCCACCCGAAGGAGCTGGGTGAGAGGGAAGGAAGTACCATTTGATGCTGCAACAATTGAAGAATTTCTGCAAACTTCATATGATCCTACTGCTGAGTGTGAGTTTGTCAGACTATTCAATTTGATGCAACCGTCAGAAGGGTATTATCGGGAAGAAATGCCCCTCATAGCTGATGAAGTTCGGGAAAAGATCACCAGTCCATTCTCTGAATGGAAGTTTAGGCAGGGTCTCACTAATGTACCCGAAAAATTTACTAGACTCTGCCTTACTGGTGAGGCTATCAGCTGGCACACTTTTGTGAATGCAACAGTTATTCCTTCTACGAACAAAAGTGATGTCAATGTCGAGAGGGCTGTTCTATATTATGTGCTGATGGGGGACAAAAATCTGAATATTGCTGCTATTCTATCTGACAGGATTGTCCACATGATTACCCAGAGCAAGGACAATAATCTATTGGCTCACAGCTCTTTAATCTCTCATCTTTGTATTAGAGCTGGGGTTGAAATTCCCGCTAATGAGCCATTGGATGTAAAGGCTGAAAAGCCTATGACAAAGATTGCCTTGGGAGGTTATTACAAGGAATCAGAAAAACATGCAGCATGGCTTCTCAATAGCCAGGGCAATCCTATACCACCTCCAGAGCCACAGGATCCGCCAGTACCTCAGGCACCTCCAGCATCCCAGACATCAGCAGCATCATCATCTGCTCGCCAGCCACTCTATGAGGATTCTCCCATCATACTCGAGATGCATGCTATGATGAAGGCCATGTGCCTGAAGATGGGGATAGATCCAGCAGATCCTCCTAGCTCTTTCCAGCAGTATACCATGGAGGAGTGATCACTGGCTGTTGTTACTTTTATTTTTTCTCGGACGTTGTTAATTTTAATGTTTTGTTTTAAATGACCAATAGGATTTTGTTAGGGTCAAGTTTACTGTTTGGATATGAACATCTCAGGGTATTTCTCACTGTTTTGCTGATATAATATTGTTAATGATGTGTGTTTTAATTGCGCAGCTGTTCTTAATCGATTGAACTTAGTTATTGCTGGGGACAGCAATTTCTAAAATCTGGGAATGGTGGATGACCTTGCCCACCTGTTCTTGCAATTGTGGAACCACACTTCATTTCAGGGGAGATATTCGAACCAATTTACATTTTCAGTTTTAAATATCTGTCTTGGTTTAAGTAATTTTAAAAATTCAGCAAAATTTTTTGGAATATGCCTGTTGTTTGGAATATGCCTGTTGTTTGGAATATGCCTATTGATAATCTCAGATTTAGATGTTGCTTCCCTAAACAAATGATTGAGTTCATCTTAGGAAGTACATTAAGCTTTGAAAATTTTGGCATGATATCACTTGGCATGAGTAGAGATTAGAATTGTTCGTCTGTCTGAAATTATGTGCTAGAATAGATGATATGCCTAATATCTCTGTGAAAATCTAGTCTGAAATCATAGCCTTGAGGTTTGAGCCTATACAGTAATTTTTTTTTCTGAGAGGCCTCACTGTACTGACACTCTAGAACTTGGTTTGTTTCTCTACAAGGCATGCATTTTAACTGATATGATAAGGCAATTTGTTCTTGATAGCTCTGGCCATATAGCTCACCTGTATAAATAATTTTTCCATTGTTATCCCTTTAAGCCGAACCTATTCATTGGTAATTACCAAAAAGTTGCTTAGCCTATCCATGATGAACTTACCCTAAGTGAGATTGAATTACTGATTTTTTCTCAAAAAGAGAGAAAATATCTAAGGTAAGCTCCACTACACTAAGCAAATTGAAAAAAAAAAAAAGAAAAAAAAGAGAAAGAAAAGGGAAAAGAAAAACATGCGGGTGAAGCATTGTGAATAAATTGGTCAAACATAGGAATTGACTTCCCGAAATTCTGTGGGCAAGTTAGTGGAGCAAAACTGATGAGTTAAACCTATCTAAATTGTGTTGTTCTCAGTATCAATCTCATAGCATTTGAAGCCACTCTCCATACAAATTCCTACCTGTAGCCAGGCCAAATTAAAACCATTGAAAGTCCTTTGATCAGTTAAGTGCATGTGTTTGAATCCTTCAATTTTAAGGATCTTGAGAATATGATCAAGCCTATGGCAGTGTTTCAGCTGTGATGGTTATGTATGTCTGATACCCTAAAAACACAAGAGTGTGAGTGATATAGTTTGTCTTGGTGAGGGATGTTCAGATTACATTCATGATTTTTCAGAGAATTAATGGCACAATCAGAATTCTTGCAGAATTCAGTCAGGCATGACATAATGATTTCTTCAAGTGTTTGGTTGATATTGTGTTGAAACACCACTGTACATGTTTCTAAGTTTGAATCAGTTTATTGCTGAGGACAGCAATGTTTAAATCTGGGAATTGTTTGATATGCTCCCAGCATATATACTTTTATAGATCAAAAACAGCAGGAAATCAGATCTAAAACTGTGTATAAAAGTGTATATGTGGTGAAATTATTGAATAAAAATTGTCAGACACTCTTTCACTCAGATTCTTCATGTTTACAGGAGGAAAATGACAAATAAAGGAGCTAGAAGGAAAATCAGACAGAAGCCCCACGCTCCAAGCGTAGGAACCCACGCTTGAAGCGTGGGAAAAGACTTCAAGACAGTGAGTCCACGCTTCAAGCGTGGAACTCCACGCTTGAAGCGTGGAGAAGACAAAAAGAGGCAGAAGCCCCACGCTTGGAGCGTGGATCCTGCGCTCCAAGCGTAGGATTGAGATGGACGGCTGTCAGTTGCGAGAAAAGGAGGATTCTCAGGTTATAAAAGGGCATGAGACAACCCTAGAAAGCACTTCTGATATTCTGAACAATTGAGGTCATTCGGAGGCGGAAGCTCTGGAGAGAGATCTCTTCTTCTACCTTTCTGTAGTTCTTTTAGTTTATGTTTTCATTTGAATATTGGATTCTAGCCATGATAATGGTTGGCTAGAACCTCTTTGCTGTAGTTAGGGTCACGAACCCTTGTGAACCCCTGATACAATGGATTGAGTTTTATTGATATATTTATCTTTTGAATTTCGTTCTATTCTGATCGTATTGTTATTGTTATTATTAGATCCGATCAATCTAGTAAGTAATAATAAATCTGAGGATTAGGGCCAACAAGAGAGATCTGAGGTCTTTAATCCAGAAAGGGGATAGAACGATGGTATGAACATGATCTAGACATAGACATGATTCATATTGTAGATGTTTTAATTATCAATCTTTATGCTTGATCTCATATAGGGCACCTCAAGGAATTAGGGTTCTATATGAGATCAAAGGGTTAATTCCTCAAGGGATTGAGAATTAACTATTGATACCTTTATCTGATAATTATCTAATTTCACGATTTATATATTAATAATTAACTTAATCCAGAGTAAAAGGTGGGGATCATTGGTGAGTGTTCTCTAACTGCAGCGTTTTTCTCACATATTCAAACCCTTATATTATTTCTTTATTTTTCAAAAAGAACAAAAACAAGTCTTTTTATTTTACAAATCAAATTCCCACACAATCCTGACATTCGTGTCAAAAACTTCTTGGAAGATTTAATCTTAAAAAGAAGATTTTAATTGATTTAGACACACTCTCTGTGGATACGAACTTTGACTTATCATTGTATTACTTGCGCGATTCGGTACACTTGCCGATTCACGTCAGGTCCCAACACGCAGATGAGCGAGCGTGGCGGGCAAGCACAGCCCAGTGGTTAAGGATGAGATTGGGCAGCTGGAACATAGGAACCTTAACAAGTAAATTGAGGGAGTTGACAAATGTTTTTGCTAGAAGGAAAGTGAATATTGTTTGTTTTCAAGAAACTAAGTGGGCTGGAGAAAAGGCCAAGGAAGTGGATGGAACTGGTTTCAAGGTATGGTACACAGGTACTAACAAGAGTCAAAATGGTGTTGGAATTATGATCGATAAAAGTTTCAGAGATAAAGTTGTGGACGTCAAAAGGAAAGGCGACATGATTATTCTGGTTAAGCTTGTTGTGGGTGATTTAATCCTGAATATCCTTAGTGTGTATGCACCCCAAGTTGGAATGCAACCAACTAACAAAGTCAATTTTTGGAAGACTTGGAGGAGGTTTTGAGGGGAATAGAGGAGAAGATTTTCTTAGGAGGAGATCTAAATGGTCATGTTGGTAAAAGCAATGGAGGTTTTTGTTGCGATCTCGGCAAGTGCACTGATCGTTCCAAGTAATAAAGTGATAAGTAAGTATCGTCTCCACAGGGATTGATAAACAATTACTACTATAACCAGTCCTCTTAAGTTAGATAAATCGATTGATTGTTGACAAATAATTGTAATTTAAATTAAATGACAATAAAAGTAAAAGAATTGTTTTTGTATTTTTCGGGAAAAGACTTAAAATAGATGAAGAAATGTTTTTGTAGAAAAAGTAATGAAGAATACTGTAGCCAGGGTACATTCACCAATTGTTTCCCAATTTCCTTCGGATTGATTCATAAAACCTATTGAAATTAACAACTCAGACAAATTATCATCTTTTAGAAATAATTAGTTAGATCCCAATCCCTTGGCGATCTAACCCTTTACTTCAATTGGAACCCTAATCCCTTAGTAATTCCGCCTGAAAATAAGCATTATGTAGATAAATCCCACGACTGCAATCCATACAAGTCTATCCCTAGAACATGCATGGAGAGTCATCTTTATCTCCTTTCAGGATCAGTATTCCAACATCCCTATTGTGAATCCTGATCCCCAGAATATCATTTCCTATTAGGTTGATCAGATCTAATAGAAATAATATCAATACGCTCAAGATAAAGGATGAAATATATTAATTCAATACATAGAATGATTCAATCCTTGTAGCAATTGGTTACAAAGGGATCATGCCCCTGACTACAGAAATAGATCTAGCCAATCAACATCATGATCGCTGATCTGATTTCAACATAAACTGGAAAAAGAAAATAAAGAAGAATACAAGAACAGAGTGATGAACACGAAGAACGCCTCCTCTAGGTCTTGTGATGTGTATTCTGAGATATATTTCTTCAGAGGTTGAGTCTCCTTTTATAAGAGGGATTCTGACCTAATTTGCATTTTTGAATCTTCTCACTTTCGCGCTTCCCACGCTCAGAGCGCCACTCCCGCGCTCTGGGCGTGGGAGTTTCTGCCACTTTTTTGCTTCCCGCGCTCACAGCGCCATCCCCGCGCTGTGAGCGCGGTTCCTTCTGTCCATTTTTGCCTTCTCGCGCTCTCAGCGCCACTCCCGCGCTGAGAGCGTGGGAACCTAGGTCTTTTTGATATGTTTTTGCCTCCTTTTTTTCATCTTCTCTGATATTCAGACTTTGGATATTTTTACTCTTTTTCTCTGCTTTTCTTGCATTGATTGAGTCATTTTCTTCCTCTTTTTGCCTTGTAATTTCCTATATGCTGACCGCATATCAGTTTTGACAGAACCCATGGAGGTTTTGGTTATGGGACGAGAAACGAGACTGGAGAAGATATCTTGAATGTTGCACTATCCTACAGTTTGATGTTAGTGAACACCTTTTTTCGAAAAAGGGAGTCACACATAATCACTTATCATAGTGGCTAAAATCATAGTCAGATTGATTTCTTTCTAGCCAGAAGAGAAGATAGAACTTCTTGTGTCGACTGTAAGGTCTACCCTGGAGAGTGTGTCTCTACGCAACATAAGTTGGTAGTCTTGGATGTTCGGTTCAACAAAGTACTTACAAAGAAGAAGAGGGCTCAGAACCCAAGGATAATGTAACAGCCCGTGTTAACCCGGATTGTTAACACACTATCGTATTAAGCCACGCTTAATTAAAATGCGGAATAACTTTTTCTTTAATTCAATTATGACGTCATTAACCTTAGCCAACTTGATTACTTAATCAATTTCATAAAATACTGCCTGTATGTAAATTGCAAGACAACTAACTGGAATACCTCATATATAAATAATAAGTGAGTATCTAAGTCGCAGGACTACAACACGTAGCCTGGACCAAAACTCCAGATACATCAATTACAACTTCGAATAAAAGACACTAACAACCCATATGGCATGGACAAACCCCATGCTCACCAAATAAGGCAACAATGCCCAATAACAGTCTCAACGTAATAACATAATCAAACATAAACCACAATCAATAATCAGCATCCAGCATGTCAGCATAACAGCAAAACATAGATAAATCTAACTCAGCTCTGGCCTCCTGCCACCTGAGCCATCAACAATACCTGAACCTGAAATAAGCGTCCCCAAACGTGGGGTGAGATCTCTAACAAGAAATCTCAGTAAGACAAGGGGTCCTCAAGGATCTTCCACCCCAAGCTCACTTACATGTGTAATATAAATTCAAAAACAGTATTTACAATATAAGTTCCAAAACTATGCGATGCAGCAATTAATCATGCCATGTGTGTTTATCAAATCTACTGGACAGAGAAATGCAGGAATACGTCTATACCTACATGAGTACAAGGAACACCGTTTGCACCTCACCCACAGCCTCACCATCTTGTATGTACTACATACTCAGGCTTACCGTATAGGTGGACACCACATGCATATCATAAAAGCTCATTGCATATAATAGTTCAACAGCATTTCCAAAACATCAAAGCATGTAACACAACATGCATAAACCACATCCCCATGGGACATGGTGGAACAACAAAATGGCTAAACCGAGGACACGAAAGCTTACCTTGCAAGCTAGCTATCCAAGCCAAGAGTCCAACCACTCTCAAGTCCAAAAACAGCAGTATCACAATCTGATATGGACCAATAACACATCAATATTTATGCATCACAAGCATACAACTTAAAGACTACGCCTTTCCTTAACGTTTTACGTCCTAAGGCTTCCAACCAAGCCATAAGCCCTTAGTCCTATGATTCTGACTTAGTTCATTAATTACAGAAGTTCAACTTCCTTAATCTAGGGTCCACAAACCCCCAATAGTTTACTGTTCATACAGTACAACTACTGTTCTGCGAAAACCCAGGATATCCGGATATCAGAAGGGACATATCCGGATATGTCATATCCGGATATCACACTGTCCATATCCGGATATAACATATCCGGATACCCAGGTCCCATATCCGGATATCAATATCCGGATACCATATTCGGATATCGATATCCGGATATCTGTTCGACAAATATCCGGATATCTCACGACAGAATGCAGTTTCTGCATTTCGTGAATATACAGTCCAAAGATCCAACTTTTAACACATGTACACGTTAAAGGACCCATTTTTAAGCATATACAAGTTCACTTAGGTGTTGGTTACTTCATTTTAACCTTTTACATGCCAAGACACCACTTTTAAGCAAGATAAACTCATGATCATGGTGAGGTAACTTACCCCAAGGCTTAAGACAGAAATGGACAGAGGTATGAAGCTCTCTCTGAAGCTCCAAGATTCTGCCTTTGTGGAAGAACGAAAATGACACCACAAAGATGGGTTCTTGCACCACAAGATGGCTCCTTGGCACCACCAATGCCAAGCCAAAGGTTCAAGCCACTCAAGCTCACCAACTCAGCCCACCAACCTCACACACAGCAGCTGAAACACAGCCAAGAACACTCCTTTCACTCTCACAAGGATGATCACAAGTGTTTATGAAGAGGAAAGGGAAGGAACCAAGCAAAAAGGGGAAGACTTGGCTTCAAGAATGGTGAGGGAGGCAATGGAATAGTGTTTTCCACAATCTGCAGCAGCCACTCACGTTCAATATGGTTATGCCTAGGGTTTTGTGCCTTAGTATGACTATTTATAGGCACAAGGCCACTAAACGACAGAAATGCTGCAGAACCACCAGTCACATCCTGGATACCAAGTGATTAAGGGTTGTTTGTGGTTCAAAAATCGGCTTGTAATACCCAGAAATTCAGCACAAATCCCTTTTATATTATCTGAGTTTCACGCAATATAAATTGGGGCTATTACAGAAGAGAGAGAAAGAATCCGTTGAAAGTTTCACGCAGCAGAATTAAATTTTCATAAAAATAATAATAATAACAAGAAAACAAGTTGTTCTATTCTCACACTCGACGTGGATTTGTGGAACCCCTCTTCACCCTTTTCGTGTGTAATGCTAGAGGGGTTCACTTTTCACAGTTCAGAATCGAAAAAAATCATAACTAACAAAAAAATAAAAATGAAAAATAACATTGTCATTTTTTATTGCACAGCAGTTAAAAGCAAGTTGATCGAGTGAAATAAAAAATAAAACAATTCCGCCTGATCCAATGTAAAATGGGATCAGGCGGAATTTGGCCATAAATAGTTATTCGGAGAGAATTAATGAAAGAGACAAACTGACCAGAGCCATGGCTTGCTTCAAGGAAAAACGTGCCGCTCTTGTTTAAGATCTGATAACAAAAGATGAATCAAACCACAAATCTAACTCAGTGGCATTGGAAAAACAAAAAGTGCAGCACAGAACATGAGATGAGATAGAGCTTACTTTTGGAGCGTTCTTCCGAAGCCGACTGTCTCTGCTGTGCCGTGATGAGAGAGAGAGAGATGAAACTGAACGAGTTCGAAGGAATCTAGGTTTTTTAAGGTTACGCAAAAGCCTAAAGGGGCTGGGCACAGGCCCAATCATGCAATTCTTGTGGATCAGATCCAAATTTAAGCCCTAAAGAGTGGTTGGGCCTAAATCCAGTTGGCAGTCAACGTTTGAACAGGTACCGTACCTCCATGATTCGACTCGTAGTGAATTAATTTTCTGGGCACTGGCTTGGTTTCAAAGAATGATTGTGGGAAAGGTTTCCGGGTCTTGTTCTTCTTTTGCTAAAGATTCGAACTCTACGTAGAGTTATAAAAAGGGGTATAATAATAAGTTTTGAGAAAATTTAAGTAGTTAGCTAAGAGAAAGAGTGGTGGGATTTGTTGGGATGAACAGTAGGAGAAGATGAAAAAGGAGAATATGTACGACGAACCAACCACCAGCTTCACAAAACAACCAATGACAACACTTGTTTGCATGTTCAAAAACCCCTCACTAGGATGTAGGATCCCAATATAATAAACAAATCATCCCCAAACCCCGATAAAAAGACTAGAAGAAACACAAACCAAGATATTCTGAGTTGGAACACTACACACCCCCCTCTTGAATATTAAGCAAAAGCACCAAACCCTTCCAGTTATGGTGGCCAAAGCAACAAGTCAAGGGTCATACAAAAAATGTGTTTCAAAATGCAGTGAACCGAACCCAAGGAATAGTGGTGTGCCCCGGTTCAAGACACGAGAGAAACTGGCGGAGGAAGGAAAGTGGTGTCACCCAGAAAACAAACCAGCTAATTATTGAGCATATTTGCATTCAAAGTGAAGAGACAAAAAAGTACAGAATTTTTAAAAGCATTTCCATTTCGAGGGTGACCTGATACATGAAAAGAATATGCCTAAATCAAAATCAATGATCAAAATTCAGACAATTCAACAAACAGGAACCTCGTGGTCTTTTAACTGCAAAATGGTCCTTTATTTTTATTTTTATTTTTATGGCTGGTTTTTTCCTTTTGCTGTTTTGGCTGAATGGGATAGGGTGTGTGATTCGAATTTAAAAAAGTGGAGTTAATGATGTTATTAAAACCGTACGGTTAGATAATTCCAGATTGATGATCTGTATCATTGTTTTAAACCGTATTAATGGCTTTTAAAGTACTCCGAACAACAAAAGTTAAAAAAAAAATAAAAAATAAAAAGAGTGAGAGAGAAAAGAACGAGAGAAAATGGAGTAGTAGTAGTACACTAGTGGTTGAAGTGATAGGCACAAGTAGTACTGGAGCTATGGAAGTGTTGATAGAGAAAGCGATGAGTCGCAACTCTAAAAGGCCTAGTAGTGATAGGTGTCCACTTTTGAATCATCGTAGGGATTCCTTATTACAGGAAAAACATTATGCACCGACTATCTTCCTCTGCAATATGCAGTTCAGTTTTAAATTTCTTGGGGTCCGTGTTTCAGTGTAATGATTTGCTTGCGCTTTTAATGAAGGGTTGTTGGTTTTTCTAGCATGGTGCTACCTGCCACCTAGCTCTCTAGCTCTGAATCTTCCGTTACGATATAGTCTTAGTTGGCATTTGATCTAAGGAGAGAAATCAGTTCCAATGGAAATATGTCTTCTTGTGAACATGATAAACGGTTGCATAATATATATTTGGTTTTTATATATTCAGAAAAGTGATTATGTTATGTTAT